>MVGT01001359.1:42908-67778 GCA_002174775.1 Macleaya cordata | reverse complement strand
TTTTTTTTTTTTTGGGAACCTCGGCCGAGCGAGGAGAATTTTATTGATATGAAAAAAAATTTAACAGGAGGGGGACATAAGGCCTAACCTCCCTATGCCTAATACAAGATGCAAACAAATATGCATGCAGAACTAGGGAAACCCCAGCCTTAACCTTTATAATAGGGGATAAGGAGGGCCCCTTCTAAAAAAACCATAAAGAAGCTAGCCTCCAGCCTTACCGTTAGAAAACGGGGGACAAGGAAGGTACAAGAAAATCGCTCAAAAAGTGTGTCCGACTGTCGGTCCATCCTGCCCCTTACCCAAATCTGACATAAGGCATTCCTAATCTGTCTAGGCGAGCCAAACCCACCAGGCGCATTAGAAAATCTATCTAGGAGGCCATACAGTCCGCGGAAGAGTTTAGTTCTCTATGAACATGTCTGAGATTGATGTTCAGGTTTTCTGTAGCCTCTCTAATCCTCTGTCACTAGAAAGAGAGGTGCCAAGGTATGTTACATTTTCGATTATACCAACCCGCCATGAGGTTAGAGTCGACCTTGACTATGAAATTGGTGATGCCCAGCTGCTGGCATAGGAGTAGCCCGTCCAACAGCGCCCTTGTCTCGGCCAGATTGTTGGAACCTCGACGGAGCGAGGGAAATTTTATTAATAATAGTCAAAAATCTTAGCAGGAGGGGGACATAAACCTTACCTCCCCATGCCTAATACAAAATGCAAATACGCATGCATGCAAAAAAAATCGAGAAGCCTCCGGCCGAAACCTTTATAAGAAGGGGATAAGAAAGCAACTCTAAAACACCAAAACAAAAAGAACTCCAGTCTTACAGTATAAAACGAGGGACAAAGAGAAAATAAAAACCAAGCCACCTACGGACCTACCTATCCCTAACATAAGGAAAGCCCATTCTATCCGCGGGCTAGACTAACAATATGACGAGGGTAAGCTGAGCGAAGAATCTGGTACGTAAGCTGCCAGCAGAGACCTTGAGAAGCCATAAAATCCGCCAAAGCATTCAGTTCACTGTACACATGACATATATATGGCCCTATCTTCTTCTCCCATTCTTAATTATTCTACACTCCACGACCTATATTCCATATTGAACATATATAATACCTTGGAGTCGATTCAAAACCATTCTCCCCGCATGTAGTACTCATCCTTATATGAATTAACAAATTCCCTAATTACTAGTTGAATTATTTCTTCTCTAGTAGTAGTAGTAGTTGTAGTTCTCTGCTTCTTGTTTGGATCCTCCTCCATGTATTTCCTCGTCCTCACCCCATCCAGTACATACAACAGGCTGATTCATGAAGTATAGAGCATCACCTTGAAACCAAACATTTCCTGATCCATCATTATCTTCTTCATTTTCATCGTCAGAAGGAAGTTGTTGTTTATCCAAGTCGGATTGAAGCTCGGGGTCAATTTCAGTGTTCCAATCGATCTCGTCAATATACATATCTGGATCAGGTAGAGGGATGTGATCACTAGGGAGACCATTCATATCTGCCCAAAATCGCGCTTTTGCAGTGTTAAATGCCTCTTCCCCAGCAGAATCATCCCACTTGACAATATTTTCATAGTAGTAGGCCATCATTTTCTTGGTTTCCAGCAACTTCTTCCATGGAACTGACCCAACTTGACTGCAGAATTTCTTCTCCCATGAGGGCACCGTGGGTTGCCAAACCCAAGTCAATCTAGGATGATGAGGCGACGACGATCGCTTGTTATAATTGCTCTGTGATGATGAAGATGATGATCTCCGGGCAGATGTAGTATAATTAGCAACTTGATCATTATTATTTCTTCTTCTCCAAACAGGCATGTTGATCCTTGAGACTGCATCCAGACATAGTTCACATTAGTTAGAAACGTACGCTAAATTAGATAAAAATATGGAAATTTGATATTATAAATATGATGAATAAATTTATCAATCCTACGGTCATAAATACCTTTGGGTTTGGTTGATGGGGAACGTAGTTGATGATGCCGGAAAAGGCTGGCATGAGAAGTATTCTTCGCATGTGATCCAACCCATGTACTTGCCTGCATATGGCGTCTCTGATTATTGGTAGCGGCAGGCGCAGGTGCAGGTGCAGACGTAGGCTGTTTGCATAACGCTTGGCTTGGAGAGCAGCACGGAATATTGGAGCCACAACACATATCTAACAGTAACTAATTAATTAAGAGGGCTAGGGTTTCTGAAAGTTCGGATGTTTTTATTGATCAAAGTTTGATGGTTTGCGACGGCTTCTCCCTGAACGATTTTTTATCAGGTTTCTCTGTCAACGGTATGGAGAACAGAAATAAACAGATGATCAATATTTATAGATGTAGGGACTTACCAATTTACAATCCTATAAGAAAACAATTAATTTGGTTAGTTTCTAAATATTATTAGCTAGGGTAAGACGTAATTAAGTCGTAACAGAGTTCTGCTTCTGTTCAATCACCAACGCAAGCAACCTATGATATTTGTGAATATTTCTAAATTCTGTCGGTTGACTGCAGTCAACACGTTTTGACCAATTTAGGTTTGGACGCGGTTTTAAAGCTGCAAAAATATCCTGCAGGCCCGAGCCCGATCAGATGAAACCAGTATGAGCCCAGGCTTGTCCGTGGGCTCTATCTATATTTGGCTCTTTGGTTAATGTAAAAAATTTATGACCAAAGTCTATACCTAGGTCTAAAGTATGACTTGGAGCATAATTTTGCTTGAACCGTGGTCTGAATGTATGACTTAAACCACGGTTTATATAGTAAACCTAGGGTTTAAAATAAGACTTAACCACTCTTTTAGTCTTTAGTAACACTTAATTCAAGGATTTAGACAATGGTCTAGTATAAGACTTTCAACCACGGTTTCAAACAATTCATTGGTCTTTGATGATTTAACCACAGTTAATTCCAAAAGAGATGAAAGCGTTAGAAACTGAGAAACATTGTTCGTCAATAAATATTTGTAACGAAAAAGTTAGATCACAAAATTTGTTTTGTTATATCTTAAATAACAGAAGACCACAGTTTTAAGATAAATTTGATTAAAAAACTATTGTTGTGCTAGTGGAGTATAATGGGTGATACTACACATACTATAGTTTTTACTCGACGTTGCATTACTAAAGCCATTTATAAGGGCAACATGGTAAATTTGGAATGGGCGCAAATCACAAAAGGTATAAAATTAATTCGTAACCGTTGGATGCACATGCAGTAGGTTTAGCATTTTTCTGAGTATAATGGACCTTTAATAAGTTAAATAATGCTAAACCTACTACATTTTGTGCTGCACTTCCTACTGCAAACTGATCCCACGATAGAGAGTTAATTCTACATCCCAGATGAATGAGTACTCAGAATAAAAATGGAAATATTGCGCACCAGTTGGTTGAGACTAAACGATCAAGAAGATAAGTGGAGGAACCGCAATTCATTGGGGGAACAATAGAAATGTAACTTTCAGCTTTAAATCCAACAACTCCCTCTACTTATCTTCTTCATCGTGCTATCTATACCAACAACGCATTTTTTCCATAGGTTGAGGTAGCATGATTCTTAGGTCTTTGAAAACTACATCAGTGGAGGGCCCAACCAAGGTTTACATCCTCACTGGTTGACCTGATTTGGCATTTGTGGGTCCATGGAAAGAAGAAAAGCTCTGGGTACAACTGCCCCTTTGGCTCTTTCTATTTGTCAATAATCAAGCATCACTACTGTGATGCAGTCGGCAGCAATATTTGAGGTTCCTTCCGCACACTGCACACCAACATCATCATGGATTCGGTTTGAGCAGTAGAATGGACGAAGCTCCTCTTCCTTTCTTACTCTTCTCTCTCACCTTATTACTTGTCTTATATAACTGCTCTGCCAAAGATAACACCACGGTTACACCCACCCAATTCATCACTGACCTTCAAACTCTAACTTCCTCGGGCGAAATCTTCAAACTAGGCTTCTTCAGCCCTCTTAATTCTAGCAATCGCTACGTTGGAATTTGGTATAACAAGATTCCAGTACAGACCATCGTATGGGTTGCAAATAGAGATAATCCGCTAAAGGATTCTTCTGGAATTCTAAGAATTACCAACGACGGAAATCTTGTACTTCTGGATGGAGGAGGGAGTGTTTTTTGGACTACAAATGTTTCTAATATTGCCTCTAACAATTCAATTGCTGAGCTATTGGATTCTGGGAATCTGGTTTTGCGACAGGAAAATACTGATAGAAGGATCTTATGGCAGAGTTTCGAAGACCCCTACAACACATTTCTGCCATTGATGATGCTTGGTGCCAACAGGAGAACCGGAAAGACACTAATGCTTACATCTCGGAAAGGTGAATCCGATCCTTCAAGTGGGATCTTTTGTGCAGGGCTTGAGCTTAAAGATATTCCACAGATAGTAATTTGGAAAAGATCTGAACGCCATTGGCGAAGTGGTCCATGGAACAATAGGATCTTTATTGGTATTTCCACCATGTACTCTGTTTATTCAGATGGTTTCTCTATAATTAGAGATGTCCTAGAAGACACACTATATTTGACTTTCGATTATTTCAACAAGTCTTCCTTCACTAGGTTTGTTTTGGATCATAGAGGGGAACTAGTCGAAGAGCGTTGCGATGAAGGAGGGGATGGATGGTACCGGTTCTTTTCCACAAAAGATAACGATGAGTGCGATGTTTATGGCAAGTGTGGTCCTTTCGGAAGCTGTAATATATTAGATTCACCAATTTGTAGTTGTCTGAGAGGGTTCAAGCCCAAGTCGGAAGATGAGTGGAGTAAGGGAAATTGGTCAGGAGGGTGTGTAAGGAAGACGGAATTGCAGTGCGAGGGAAACAGAAATAGTACTAGTATCAGTAGTAGTAATAATAAAGGGAAGAATAAAGAAGATGGGTTTTTGAAGCTGGAAATGATGAAAGTGCCTGATTTTGCTAATTGGCGGTTAGCCGTTCCCAAGGACGCCAAGGAGTGTGAGCAGGAGTGCATAAGGAATTGTTCATGCTTAGCATATTCATATGATAGCGGTGTTGGGTGTTTTATATGGGGTGGAAGTTTAGTCGACATTCAGAAGTTCTCTAGAGGTGCTGGGGTTGATCTTCACATTCGTGTAGCTTATTCGGAGCTTGGTACATAAAGTCATCAATTTTCATTTTAATTTAATTTCGTTATCACATAGATGTTCGACGACTGATTTCAGGTTAGGATGAACTTGAAAACCATGTTCGGAAAAAAAAAAAAAAAAAGTTGAACAACAGATTGAGTAATTTAATCTGCTCGTAATGGTACCTCCGTACCTGTTTATTTCTGTGTTCACATTGAAGGCTCATTTTCGGGTTTGAATTTTTTATTTCTTGCAATGGTACCCTGTTGGCTAATTGATTTCTTCAACTTTTGTTATTATATACTGAGATTTTTTATAATTAATTTTTAATAATTTATTATTCATAGATCCAAAGTTAGTTTTATAGATTATTTATGATCCAAAAAGTCTTGAATGGATTGAAATTTTAAATAATCAAAGAATCTAATCAATGCTCATTAAAAAAAAACAGAGTCTAATCAATATGAAATTATTAATATTAAGGCATATGTAATGCTTACTGTACATGTCGTTGAAAACGCGGTATAGTCTAATTATCTTTACTCTAACAAATGGTGTCTTAAAAAATTTTGGTTGATAATAACTTATTGATATCTCCTTTTGAAATGCAGATGGAAAGAAGAATTCGAAGGTAATTATCATACTTACAGTCCTTATAGGAACATTTACAGCAAGTGTCTGTGCATACTTCTGTTGGAGGTGGATGGCAAAACAAAGAGGTACCATGCTTCACTTTTAACTTTTAAATGATGTAAATAGACCTCGCAAAACTGACCCTAACCTGAATTATTCGTTAAATCCGAGCCTAACTCCAATCTACTAAGGTTAGCGTTGGAAATCTGAGTTGTGTATTCTTGACCCTTCAACCGGGCTAGGGTCAACCCTAACCGTAACCCGTTGTAGGGTCTACCTGGAACATATATTTATCTAGTTTGGACTGAAAATATTGGAACCAGAACTTGTTGTGGGGTAAAGATAACAGAAGAAAGAGATGATAGTTTCATTAGTTGATATGGACAATAACATCTATGCAGAATCTTCAAATACCAACATGCTTGGAGACAATGCAGATGCAGATCTAAAGTTTTTCAAATTTGAGAAGCTAGCAATTGCCACAGACCAGTTTGGGGAAGCTAATAAACTTGGTGAAGGTGGTTTTGGTTCAGTGTACAAGGTACCTTAGCTCTGTTACTTATACTTTTACTTCAAATATTGGATAAACAAATAGTGAAATATTTTATGGTTCTTTTCAGGGAATGTTTAAGGATGGGCAAGAAATAGCTGTGAAAAGGCTTTCTAAGGGCTCAGGACAAGGCATACAGGAGTTTAAGAATGAAGTTTTAGTGATATCAAAACTGCAACACAGGTATCTAGTTAAACTTTTAGGCTTCTGCATTGAAGGGGAAGAAAAGATGTTGATCTATGAATAGATGCCCAATAAAAGCTTGGACGCCTTTCTCTTCGGTTTGATATTTTTCTACAACTTCATCAATCCTTTTATGCAGACTTTCAAATAACTTCCTAAAGATTCATCAAGTTTTTGCCTATCACTATTTTCTTTGGATGTATATATTTGTTATAAAGTACTCCAAAACCTTAATTATTTTTTATACAAATATCCTAAATCTGCAATCCAATTCTATTTTATTTTTTTCCTTGTACTTCTTCTATTAATACTGAGTCTGTTAATCAGATCCCACCAAGCGACCACTCCTAGATTGGAAAATGCGATTCCAAATTATAGAGGGAATAAGTCGAGGAATTATTTATCTTCATAGAGATTCTAGATTAAGAGTCATCCACAGAGACCTTAAGGCGAGTAACATTCTGTTAGATGAAGAACTGAAACCAAAAATTTCAGACTTCGGCATGGCAAGGATATTTGGAGGGAGTGAAATTCAAGAAAATACTAGAAGGGTTGTCGGGACATAGTAAGTACTAGTTCCTGAAGAGATAAAAAAACTGTCCATCTTCATCATGTTGCTTTACTTCATACATCTGAGTAAAACATCAATCTAACCCTGTACTTCTTCTGTATCATACTTTAAAATCTGTCTCAAATAACTAAATGCAGTGGTTATATGTCCCCTGAGTATGCCATGGAGGGACTATTTTCAGAAAAGTCTGATGTTTATAGTTTCGGGGTGTTGCTGCTAGAGATTGTCGGTAGAAAGAGGAACAATAGCCTTCAACATCTGGAGCTACCATTAAGCCTTTTGGGATACGTAAGTGTTTATGGTTTATTTTCATCTAAAATGTATAAGTATATCCTCTTAAGTTTTTCTTCAAATTAAGTAGTGGATTGTTTTGGATTACTGTTTCAGGCATGGCAATTGTGGAATGAAAACAATATGCAATCATTGATCGATTCAACGGTGTTGTCTGAACCATTTTTAGAGCAAATTTTGAGATGCATTCATGTGGGATTGCTGTGTACAAGAATTTGCAAAGGACAGACCAACTATGTCTACAATACTTTCCATGCTTACAAGTGAAATTGCTACTCTTCCTATTCCAAAGCAACCTGCATTTATCACAACATTGGTTTCTTCCGAATCATGTTCATCTCAAAAGAACCAAAAAACATGTTCTGTAAATAATGTAACAATGACGAGCATTGAAGGTCGTTGAACTATTTTGATGCTTATTTCTTTTTTCAATTTAATTAATAAGTTTTGTTCATAAATAAGCCAATTACTTTAATTCATATGTGATTGCATGATAGAGAAAATCAAGAAACAGATGATCTCAATAATTCATAAGAAGCAACAACTCTGCTCTGTTACCAATTAAGGTTACATAGCATCAAAGTTAAGAAATTTTCACAACTTAGCTTCCTCTTCTAAGTAGTGAGCTTGACAAAACTGAAAGACTTTGATATTTAAATGTTTATTGATGACTACTTCCATGAATGAATTACAATGACTCAAAGAGCTGTAAATAAAATCAAATTTGTATATTGAAATCCTCACAAGGAAAAGGAATTTAAAAATAAGAGTACTTATTCATTCGACTTATAAATTGGTGGCCCAAATGGATGGTCGCCAATTAAAAGCTGTCAATGTTAGTGTCTGAGCATAATGATGCCAATAAGCCATAGATGTAAGTGTTGCCCACGGTGCTGAGTCCATCATAGCTAATATACCCTGTTATATCTATTAAGATTCTTGACTAACAATGGCAAATAATCGAAAATTTTGGTTATTGGAGTTTTGGCAACGGTTTTGGCCGAAAGAATCACTATGACTTTATGCTTTTAGCCACACTAAAACCGTGGCCAAATAACCTACTTTTTATTGTTACATTATACTTAACACTCCAGTGGGTGCTACAGGGAGTTGATTCAATATTTGGCTGATTTTTCGTGACGCAGATCTCCTCATTGTTAAGATCCTAGCAGCCCATGGGTTGTCTTCGAGTGGGCCCACCTACTACCCACTTTATTCTTACACTCTACCTACACCTATCTTTGGTCCCATGTTGAGATGATTCAAGGGATCTCCTTATCATGCAGATCAAAATTAGGCAGTCGTGGTGGAGTTAGGTTTGCCAACTCATACACACATAATTTGCCAAATAACGCCCAGGCGTGGGGGCTCGTCCACTAAAGGGCCCAATATAAACACGGTCGCATACGGCAGACGTACAGCAGCATCTGTCGGTTCAAAGGAAAGAAGGAAGGCTCTGGGCAACTGCCCCTTTATTTTGGTCAACAATCTTCGCATCATCATCACTTGATGCGGTCAGCACTCAGCAGTATATCTCAGGGCACTTTTACATATTGCATATATACCAACCAGAGAACGATGCATTCGGTCTGAGCAGTTATGATTAGTACTAGTAGAATGGACAAAGCTCCTCTTCCTTTCTTGCTCTTCTCACTCATCTTATTACTTTCCTGCACTGCAATAGATGGCAACACCATTACACCAACCCAATTCATCCGTGATCCTCAAACTCTAACTTCCTCGGGAGAAATCTACAAACTAGGCTTCTTCAGCCCTGCTAATTCTACCAATCGCTACGTCGGAATTTGGTATAACAAGGTTTCAGTACAGACCATCGTATGGGTCGCCAACAGAGATAACCCACTAAAAGATTTTTCCGGAGTTCTAAGGATTGCCAAAGATGGAAATCTTGTACTTTTAGATGGAGGAGGGATAGTTCTATGGACTACAAATGTTTCTAACATCCCTGTTAACAATTCGATCGCAGAGTTACTGGATTCTGGGAATTTTGTTTTGCAACAGGTAAGTGATAAAAGGATTTTGTGGCAGAGTTTCGAAGAACCCATGGACACGTTCCTGCCAACGATGAAAGTTGGTGCAAATATAAGAACTGGTAAGACAATAGTGATTACATCTTGGAAAGCTGAATCCAATCCTTCAACTGGTAATTTTTTTTCAGGGCTTGAGCTTATAGGTACTCCTCAGATAGTAATTTGGAATGGATCTCAACGCCATTGGCGAAGTGGACCATGGAACAATAGGATCTTTATTGGTGTTTCCACCATGTATTCAGTTTATTTAGATGGTTTCTATATAATTAGAGATGCTCTGGAAGATGCAGTATATATGACTTTCAATTATTTCAACCAGTCTTCCTTCACAAGGTATGTTTTGGATCACAGTGGGGAATTATTTGGAGAGCGTTGGGACGAAGGAGGGAATGGATGGTACCGGTTCTTTTCTACAAGAGATAACGATGACTGTGATGCTTATGGCAAGTGTGGCCCTTTCGGAACCTGTAACATATTAGATTCACCAATTTGCAGTTGTTTAAGAGGGTTCAAGCCAAAGTCTGAAGATGAGTGGAGTAAGGGAAACTGGTCAGGTGGGTGTGTGAGGAAGACAGAATTGCAGTGCGAGAGAAACCGAAATAGTACTATTAGTATTAGTAATGCAGGGGAGAAAGAAGATGGGTTCTTGAAGCTGGAAATGATGAAAGTGCCTGATTTTGCTTATTGGACAGCTCCCAAGAGCGTGAAGGAGTGCGGGCAGGAGTGTCTAAAGAACTGTTCATGCCTAGCTTATTCGTACGACAATGGTGTTGGGTGTATGATATGGGGTCAAACTTTAGTCGACATACAAAAATTCTCTAAAGGCGCCGGAGTTGATCTTCACATTCGTGTTGCTCATTCAGAGCTAGGTATGTACATATCACCTGATTTTCATTTTAATTTTCATGGCACCTTCTGAACTTCTGAATCATTCTAAATTGTTTTTCAATCAACCTTCCTTTAAAGTTCATCGAAGGCAATTTTGGATGAGGATGGTTCAATATTTCATCGTCCATTCGGACTTTTTCTAGCCTAATCGAAAGTGCTGGATAAAAATTCTAAAACCATCCAAATTAAATTGTAATTAACTTGAACACCAAGTTAGCTAGAAAAGAAAAAAGGATAGCCCACCTGTATTTGGTAGACAGTACGTAATACTTCATTATTTAATCCTTAAGTTTCTCAGGATAGGTCTAATTCTATTTTTCTGTCAAAGTCAAATTCTGCGTTCACATCTAAGATTTTGATAATGAAATCAAAATTGACCAGAAACCAATGAATTCAATGGCCAGAAGTGAGATAATATATGTAGATTATCTATAATCCTAAGAGTCTTTCAGTAGAAAGAAGTTTTACAGTTTACAGAGTTTCAAATGCTAGTTGGCTTGATAAGACATCTGTGGGTCCATGGAAGGAAGGAAAGCTCCTGGCCAACTACCCATTTTTTTTGTTCAATCTTCAACGACTTATTGATCAACAAGATCTTGATACGGTCGGCAGTACTATCTGGGGTTCTTCCAGCCTCAGTAAGTAATACCAACAAGAGCACCCTTTTGGTTTGAGTAGTTATGAACAAAGCTCTTCTTCCTTTTTCCCTCTTCTCACTCACCTTACTGCTTTCCTTATATAAGCACTGCTCTGCAATAGATAACACTACTGTTACACTGACCCAATACATCACTGACCCTAAAACTGTAACTTCCTCCGGTGAAAAATTCAAACTAGGCTTCTTCAGCCCTGGTAATTCTACTAATCGCTACGTCGGAATCTGGTCTAACAAGGTTCCAGGACAGACCATCGTATGGGTTGCCAACAGAAATAACCCACTAAAGGATTCTTCTGGAGTTCTAAGGATTGCCAACAATGGAAATCTTGTCGTTTTGGATGGACGAGGGGTCGTTTTATGGACTACAAATGTTTCTAATATCGCCTCTAGCAATTCAACTGCTGAACTATTGGATTCAGGGAATCTTGTTTTGCGACAGGTAAGTGATCAAAGGGTATTATGGCAGAGTTTCGAAGATCCTACGGACACGTTCCTGCCAACGATGATGATTGGTGCCAATAGGAGAACCGGAAAGACACGACAGCTTACATCATGGAATAGCAAATCTGATCCTTCAACTGGGATCTTTACAGCAGGGATCGAGCTTACAAATATTCCTCAGGCAGTTATTTGGAATAATGGATCTCAACGCCATTGGCGAAGTGGTCCATGGAACAACAGGATCTTTATTGGCATTCCCACCTTGTATTCTGTTTATCTAGATGGTTTCTATATAGATAGAGATGCTCTAGAAGACACAGTATATATGACTTTCAATTATTTCAATAGGTCTTCCTTCTCAAGGTATGTTTTAAATCATCGTGGGGAATTAATAGGACAGCGTTGGGACGAAGGAGGGAATGGATGGTACCAGTTCTGGTCCACAAAAGATAATGATGAGTGCGATGTTTACAGCAAGTGCGGTCCTTATGGAAGCTGTAATATACTAGACTCACCAATTTGTAGTTGTCTGAGAGGGTTCACGCCCAAGTCTGACGATGAGTGGAGTGAAGGAAATTGGTCAGGAGGGTGTGTGAGGAAGACGGAATTGCAGTGCCAAAAAAATAAAAATAGTACTAGTAGTAGTGGTAGTAATGAAGCAGAGAAACCTGATGGGTTCTTGAAGCTGGAAAACATGAAAGTGCCTGATTTTGCATATTGGAAACCTCCGAAGGACGTCAAGGAGTGCGAACAAGAATGTTTAAAGAATTGTTCATGCTTAGCTTATTCGTATGATAGTGGTGTCGGGTGTATGATATGGGGTCGAACTTTAGTTGACATACAGAAATTCTCTAAAGCAGTGGTTGATCTACACATCCGCGTAGCTCATTCCGAACTTGGTATGTTAGAGCTGATTTTCATTTTAAAGTTTCTGTGGATAGCATTCTCGCAGGATAGTTGTGTAATCATTTCCAGGACACCCTATCTGTATTTCTTAGAGAGTTTCTCTTGTATGGGTCTCATTACGCTGGCTAGATTTTTTACTTTTTTGGCAGAGACAAATTCTGCTTTCATATTTAAGGATGCTTTTTATCTCTCAACTTCTGAATTCTTTCTTTTTTTAGAGAAGGCACAATTTATTACAAATGCGCTGAGAAGGTGCCAAAAAGAGAACAGAAACAGAGCAGCCCAAGGGCAAGTAGAACAGAGAAGGAAAAAAGGGGAGAAAAAACAGGGGAAACAAAAGCTAACTGTTTTGAATTACATCTTCCCATCTAACCACCAGATCATCCAAATACAAGCCCTTGAAAACTGCCTTCACCCAGCCCCAGTAAAAAATTAGAGCTTTAATTTCAGTGATCAACTGTTGAATTTTTTTTTTTTTTTTTTTTTTTTTTTTTTTTTTTATCTTTTGATTCTCTGTTTTGCTTCTGTTTTGTAAATTCCACTTTGTACAGTTCTTTCTTTGCTATATAGTTTCTTTTTTACCAATCAAAAAAACTTTTGAATTCTTGATTTATTACCTGTTGGACCTTAAATTCTTCAACTTAATATTATTATAGACTAAGATTTTGATTAAGAAATGCAGTGACACAAACTTAATAGATTATTTCATTGACCAATAGTGACATTATATAAATATTATGTATAATCCCAAGAGTCTTAATCAGAAAGAAATTTTAAATAACAGAACATTCAAATCAATACAAAACTATTAATCTTAAAGCATATATAATATTACTGTGTACTTAAATGCACCGCGTAATCTAATAGATGACATAATTTCATTTTTTTTGTTCAATTGACTTTATGAATAAGAGATATCTGTTTTTCAAAATGCAGATGAGAAAAAGAAATCAATGGTAATTATCATAATTACAGTCCTTATAGGGACATTTATCGTAGGCGTTGGCGCATACGTTTGTTGGAGGCGGTGGATGGCAAAGCAAGGAGGTATATGAATAACTTTCAACTTCTATATGCTGAAGACATGTATTTATCTATTTTGGACTGAAAATATTGGACTCACAATTCACAAATTTCTTTAAAATTAGGACGACAGAAGAAAGAAATGGAAATATCATTATTCAATATAGACAATAATGTTTACGAAGAATCTTCAGATTCGAACATGCTTGGAGACAATCCAGATCTTAAAATTTTCAAATTTGAGCAGCTAGCAGTTGCCACAAATCATTTCGGTGGAGCTAGTAAGCTCGGTGAAGGTGGTTTTGGTTCAGTCTACAAGGTAGCAACCAGTTGTTTCTTATCCTTTTAATTTTAACCGTATTAGAGAAATTATAGCAGTTACATTATATGGCTTTCTTCAGGGAAAGTTTACGGATGGTCAAGAAATAGCTGTGAAAAGGCTTTCAAAGGGCTCTGGACAAGGATTAGAGGAGTTTAAGAATGAAGTTTTAGTGATCTCAAAACTTCAGCACAGGAATCTAGTTAGACTCTTTGGGTGCTGCGTTGAAGGGGAAGAAAAGATGTTGATATACGAATACATGCCCAACAAAAGCTTGGACGCATTTCTCTTTGGTTTGTTTCTCTACAACTTCATCTACATTTTTATGCTCATTTTCAATTTTCCTAAAGATCCTTCAAGTTTTTGGTGTGTTTTTTTATTTGTTCAATAGCACTTCAAATCTTCAGACAAAATTGTCTTACTCTATAACTAGAATTTGTTTTCACTTTTTAATTAATATTGACTTATGTTCTCGAATTTTTGTATCAGATTCCACCAAACGAGCACTCTTAGATTGGAATAAGCGATTCCAAATTATTGAGGGGATTAGTAGAGGGATTCTTTACCTTCACAGAGATTCTAGATTAAGAGTCATTCATAGGGATCTCAAGGCAAGTAACATTCTATTGGATGAAGAGTTGAACCCCAAAATTTCAGACTTCGGCATGGCGAGGATATTTGGAGGCAATGAAATGCAAGCAAATACTAAAAGGGTTGTTGGGACATAGTAAGTACTAGCTGTTGATAAAACTGTCCATCTTCCAATTCTTTTCTTTTTCATACTCATAATACTTGGAAACTTGTCTCAAACTATTAAATGCAGTGGCTATATGTCA
Source organism: Macleaya cordata (assembly GCA_002174775.1). NCBI lineage: Eukaryota > Viridiplantae > Streptophyta > Magnoliopsida > Ranunculales > Papaveraceae > Macleaya > Macleaya cordata. The sequence goes on along the minus strand of MVGT01001359.1, from coordinate 53,316 downwards.
CCTGAGTATGCCATGGAAGGGAGATTTTCAGAAAAATCCGATGTTTTCAGTTTCGGAGTGTTATTGCTGGAGATTGTAAGTGGAAGGAGGAATAGTAGCTTTTACCATCATGAGCTATCATTAAGCCTTTTGGGATATGTAAGTGTTTATGTTATATTTAGCAAAACAAATTTTATGTTATCAATTGATTCCACAAGTAATTGATCTTAAATTTCTGTTTCTAATTAAGAAGTATATTGTTTCGAGATATTGTTTCAGGTATGGCATTTATGGAATGAAAACAAGACACAATCTCTGACCGATCCAACATTGTTGTCGTCTGAACCATTTTTCGACCTAGAAATTTTGAGATGTATTCAAGTGGGACTGTTGTGTGTACAAGAGTCTGCGAAAGACAGACCAACCATGTCTACAATACTATCCATGCTTACAAGCGAAATTGCAACTCTTCCTACTCCAAAGCAACCTGCATTTATCGAGAGACGGGTTTCTTCCGAATCAAGTTCATCACAAAAGAGCTCGAGTTCTGTAAATATTGTAACTATGACAAGCATCATAGGTCGTTGAACTATTTGAGTTTGGCAACTTACAGATTTTTTATCACAAATCTTAATCGCTGATTACTTTAGTGAATGAAACTCTACTGTAAATATTTTGCTGTTCTGTTTTTTCTGAAAGAGAGAGAATATGTTGAATAGAAATGGGAATAAGAATGTACAAGGCACGAATGATCTTGGAAAAAGAGACCAAATGGACCTGTCCTATTGAAAAATAAAGTCATGAAAATGAAAACCTTTTACAACCCCCCATTGTTGATGTGCGGTTTAGTTAAGCTACAGTTCTGATATGTTTTCTTGCATAAGACAAAAAGAAACTTCAAGACGCGAACAAAAATGCAAGTCATATAAACCAAAATCAGCAAAATATTGAAAGAATAAAATATACATCAAAGAGACAATCATTGTTACTTTGTTAGAATCTAATGTCCAAACAATTTTGATTATCCAAGAGAGAGAAGAGGAGATGTAGAGGAACTAACCACAAAAAAATAGACGTTAAGGACGATTTTTCTTAAAGAGCAATGACATTAATAATGGTAAAAGGTAAAGATTGGAGAATCTTTGTTCTACCCAAAATCTTTATAAACCCTCAAACTATACAGAGAAGGCTTTAGAACATCACTTACTCATCTCCTGCGGTCATCCAGTTCCAAAAGTCAAATACTGAAGATCAAATGAAAGAACTTTCAGTGCCATTAAGCTTGAACAGAGATAACAGTTGCTGTTGTTTGTCTTCTTCTGCTCCATCTTGAAATATTTCTGCTTCTATTTTGTTAATGTGGACATAAATCATCCAACAGTTAGAAAACTATGGTAGCTCCTTAAAATTAAAAATGGAAGGAAACATTATTTGAAGTTTTGAACTTTGAACTCAGAAAAAGCAGAAGTAAAATTGATGGGACATGGAAGACTAGCGAGGAAAAACCCATGAAATCCAATTCATTGTAGTCTACCATCCATATTTGGAATGGCTCTCAACACCATTGGCGAAGTGGTCCATGGAACAATAAGATCTTTATTGGCATTCCAGACATGGATACCGATTATCTAGTTGGATTTTATTTAAATAGAGATGCTCAAGAAGACAGTGTATATCTAACTTACAACTATGCTGACAAGTCTACCTTTGAAAGGTTTTTTTTGAATCATCGTGGGGAAGCTTTTGGAGAGATTTGGAAGGAAGGAGGGAATGAATGGTTTCGGAGCTGGTCCTCAATAGATTATCAAGAGTGCGACGTTTACGGCAAGTGCTGTTCTTTTGGAAGCTGTAATATATTAAATTCACCAATTTGTAGTTGTCTTAAAGGGTTCATTCCCAAGTATGAAGATGAATGGAGAAAGAGAAATTGGTCAGGTGGTTGCGTGAAGAATACGGTATTTCAGTGTGAGAGAAACAACTCTAGAATTAGTAGTAGTACCAATAGTCGTAATGAAACAGAGAAAGCAGATGGATTCTTGAAACTGGAAATGATGAAAGTGCCTGATTTTGCTTATTGGTTAGCTGCTCCCAAGAATGTCAAGGAGTGCTAGGAGGAGTGTTTAAGGAATTGTTCATGCTTAGCTTATTGGTATGATACTGATGTTGGGTGTATGACATGGAGTGGAAGTTTAGTTGACATACTGAAGTTTTCTAAAGGGGGAGTGGATCTTTATATTCGCGTAGCTCATTCAGAGCTTGGTACGTAACAACTGCCTTTCATTTTAAGAATGAAGTTTTGGTTATCTTAAAACTCCAAAACAGAAATCTGGTTAGACTTTTGGGTTGTTGCATTGAAGGGGAAGAAAAGATGTTGATCTATGAATACATGCCCAACGAAAGCTTGGATTCCATTCTCTTTGGTTAGATGTTCTTCTATAAAATTTCTACAGATCCTTCAACTTTTTAATCTATCATGCATCCATTGCATTTGGTCTGCTTATTAACTAACTTGATAGTACTTTATATCTAAATAACTTCCATACAAAAATGTCCTAATTCTGAAGTCCAATTTTGTGTCTTTTTTCTTCTTCTTCTTATAGTGACTTGTTATATTGGGTATATGGATCAGATCCCACCAAACAAGCACTCCTAGACTGGAATAAGTGTTTTCAAATTATCGAGGGGATAAGTCGTGGGATTCTTTATCTTCATAGATATTCGAGATTAAGAGTCATTCATTGAGATCTAAAGGCAAGTAACATTCTTTTGGATGAAGAGCTGAATCCCAAAATTTCGGACTTTGGCATGGCAAGAATATTTGGAGGCAAGGCAATGAACTCCAAGCGAAGACTAGAAGGGTTGTTGGGACATAATAAGTACCATTTTGTTGAAGTGGTAATAAAATTATTCCTTTCGATAATGTTCCTTTCTTCAAACATTTTACATAACCCTTCGATTTGTCCCAAATCTTTTGCATTTCCTACTCTACTAACTTGAAAATTCTGTCCTAAACAATTAAATGCAGTGGCTATATGTCGCCTGAGTATGCAATGGAGGGGCGATTTTCGGAGAAGTCTGACGTGTTCAGTTTCGGAGTGCTGAGACACTAAGGAGCTATCATTAAGCCTTGTGGGATACGTGAGTGTTTATGGTTATTTTAAGTTAATTCTACCATCTATTGTGATGAACAATAGTATCCATCCTACCGCAAGTATGTGATATTAAATTTTCGTTTTTTAAACTAGTGGATTTTTTCTTGATATAATGACAGATCAACTATTAGTTTGTTTGGACAAGAGATTTTGTAGGGACCAGGGATTTTGAGAAAAAATATAACATGATTTTTCCACCAAATCCCTGGTCTCACAAAATTCCTCCCCCAAGTCCCTTGTCCAAACAGACTATATGTCTACAACACTATCCATGCTTACTAGCGAAATTTCAACTCTTCCTACTCCAAAACAACCTGCATTTACCAAAAGGCAGGTTTCTGCATACTAGAATTTAAACCATGTAACTATTACAAACATTGAAGGCCGTTGAATTATTTTGCTGGTTTTTCTTTTTTCTACGTTGACTGACGATTTTTCTCAAACAGCTTGTGAACAAAAATGAAATAAAACATCACAATAGTAATGGTAAAGGTAAAGATTGGAGAACATTTAGTTCTTCCCAAAATCTCCCAAACAAAGATTGAAGAATTGTCACCCTAAACCCTAAAACTAAACAAACTGAAGATCAAATAAAAGAACTTACAGTGCTTTAAAGTTTGAGGAGAGATTACACCTGCTGCTGCAGACATTAACACCAGTTTTGGAGAAGTCAAATGTTCACACTGTTTACACACTTTTTTATGTGGCCCCACTGCAAATGACAGCACTAGATACTAATTTACTAAGCAAAAACACTCCTCTTGTGAATTTTGGCTGCAAAGTTTTGTAAATTCAAATTTTCAAGTCACAGTAAAGNTATTTTATATGGATAAGTATGGTTGATTGGATATGATGAGATGAAATAAATGGAAGAAATTGATATAGAAATGCTATTATGAATGAATTATCTCTTCTACAGGTTTATGACGGGTTTCAGACCCTGAAAATACAGGGGAAACTCTGGCGAATTTTTCCGTTGGGCCTAACCATTTTTAGAGGTGATTAAAGTTCTGATGAACTAGATTAACTTAACTCTGATGTAGGTTCATAATACCTTATTTAGGTTTATTTAGTACTCATTAGTCACCTCGTGTAGTAAGCTTAACGCCTCGAGATGCGACTCAATTTCTTAGGGATTTTGAGTTTCGAGATTTGGGGCGTTACAGTTTTATTCATTATAATTTTAAAATATTATTTTCATAGTCAAAACTCTCACTATTCTCCCTCCATGCAATAATTCATGGATTTATGGGTTTTTAAATTGGATTTTTGGATCCCCACTACCTTTGCCCTCAAGAGCTAAAATTTTGTGAGGTTGTTCTCCTCATTATGTACATCATCCTCATAAAAAATCAGCCCATTCTAAAACTTCTAACTTATCAAAAGTTGATTGAAAATTAATGATGAGGAAAAATAGTCAAACTTTTGATAAAGTTAGTAGTTTTAGAATGGGTTGATTTTTTATGAGGATGATGTACATAATGAAGAGAACGACCTCACAAAATTTTATTTCTTGAAGTGTAACCATGTGGGCCCCATAGTTTGGTGTTACTATGGTAACACCCGATCTTATTATTCAAATAGCAAAATTCGGATGTGAGAATTTGTCGGGTTCTTTGTCATGGGCAAGCATCTATTCTTTTACATTTACATGTGAGGTCACCTTTGCATGAAGAGAATGGAATTGCATTTTTTGAAATATAATTCTATTGCAGTGTTATTAGTTGGTTTTTAAAACCCGATTTTCAATCTTTACGAATGTGATTCCCTCACTCGAGGAATGTGATTTCGATTACCGCCATATAAACACTGTTTGACATTGGTGGTTCTAGTGGATGTGGTTTTGAAAATAAAAGCTAAACAATTGCATGCTGTTCACTTTTACCCACAAGGCAATCGGCCAAAAAAAAATTTACAAAAAAATTATATTTTATTTTTACTATTTTAACGAGGCTTTGATTGGATTCAACTTAGTCGATATTTCAACACACATTTTATATGTTCCAACAACATTCTTAAACCTTCTACATGTTCATATTTTACGTTAATGAAGCGCCAAACGAGGTGTAAGAAAAGGTAGTGTTAATAGAGAAAAATTAGAGTGTTATCCTTTTAATTTGTTTCTTTAGTACAAACTTAACATAATAACAAACCAAATATAAAAAATATGTGTGACACATATGTAGAGGGCTTGCAAAGATATGGAAAATAGTCGTAGATTGACTCAACCAAATCAATATATTTACCTTCAAATGTATTTGTATGTGCCCCTATAAAATCACACGTAGCACCACACATATGTGTGCCCAAAAGTTTTTGGGAGAATGTGCCCAAAGTTTTATCAAATAGTAATACCCTACATTTTCATTTCAAACTGGAAAAAAAATAGCTAGTTTAGAGTGGTTGGTTGCATCGAGTTATAAATAAAGTAATAATCCAAGATCAAAACTTAATGTAAAAAGGTTGAAGATGAAATGACAGCAAAATGAAAACGTCTTCAAATTGTTACAAATTTGAAGGCTCTTCTAAAAATTTAGAACGCTCAAATAAAAATAAAAGGACTGCTAGAGAGGTTTTGTACTCTCTATCCTCCAAATTACGAGAATGAAAGGGTTGTTGTGAATACTTTTACTACTACACTAAAACACTACCAGTCTACTTCAAGATACGCATCAAAGAGATAGGGATCAGATCGCTTAGGGCACTATATATATCTTAGCACCCAACACTAAGAACAATTCCAATACACCTTTCATTTTTATAATTTGGAGAAGAGAGAGTACAAAACTTCTCCAGCAGTCCTTTTATTTTCATTTTGGGCCTTCTAAATTTTTGGAAGAGCCTCCAAATTTAAAAGCCCTTATTTTGCTGTCATTTCATCTTTAACCTTTTTAGGTACATTCTCTATAACAACATAGGATTGCTAGTGGTAATTGTGACTTTTGCAGTTGGTTGCTAGCTCTTCCTTAGTAGACATGAACCAAGGGGCTATACTAAGTAATGCTAAGGGTACAAAAATTTGGTCCATAAAAACACTGCTCCACGTGCCGCCCATCCCATATGCATATTATCAAATAACCTAAAGTTGGAAAATACTTTTCAGCTTACAAATAAGTATCGAATTCATGCAGTTCTCCCTTATGTAACAACATCTTAGAGTTACGTATTTAAGAATTTATCTTGAATGTATTTGCTTGGATGCAGCTACATCAAGGAGGCATCAATTCGATACTTATTTGGAGGACTGATCGAGTAGCATTGGTTTCTCTGGTTTCATGTATCTCGTAACACAAATTCCGAGGGAGAATTGTATTTGTCTTCTCTTGATAGAATATTCATATCACTATTTAATATTTTGCAAGAACAGGCTATCTTACCTGAAAGACATGAATAATGTAACGTGATCACTGGGAAACAAGATCCTGCGTATCAAAATCTTGGGAAATATTATTTCTGGCCTAACAAATGTAGTTATATAGATAGAGATGACACAACACAAAATGGCTTCTCACTTATGTAGAACTGACAATATCCTTATGTAGTTATTTCACTGAATCTTATTTTGTCAAAACTTGCTAAAATACCCTTATGCGTGTTTTTCTATTAACAAATTGTATATACAAAGTTGTAAATTGTTTACAAAATGGAGGGCATAGTTGGTACTAAATAAAACTCTACCATTAATGTACTTCACTATAAAATTAAATGAGCAATATGACACATTAATGAACAACAACTATAATTAAAGAACAAATCTAATGTAAACATACGTGCAACTCATGTGCATGAAGCTTGTAACTATAAAATAACTTATGGAGTTTATGGAACGGACATACCGTGTAATGAAATCTTTATTGTCAATTTGGTGGAACTAACGAGTAATGATCTCGAAGGTTTGGGACATGTACCATGCAAATTGCCATGATGTAATGTTAATTTATGAGTGACCAAGTCAGTAACCTGAAAGCACTAAGAAATTGCTGGCCTCCTATTCTTCAAACGAACAACTTGCATTCAAACCTGATGCGTTCGCCCGCTGGTAATATATGAGCATATGCACATCAAGGTTTGAGAGTAATATCGATCATTGTTGCTAGTAGAATGAAAAAAGCTCATCTTCCTTTTTTTATCTCCTCCCTCATCACCTTATTGCTGCTTATTACCTTTCATAACTGCTCTGCGCAAAAAAACACTTCCATTACAACCACCCAGTACATCACTGACCCTCAAACTCTAACCTCCTCAGGTGAAATCTTCAAACTTGGCTTCTTCAGCCCTGCTAATTCTACCAACCGCTACGTCGGAATTTGGTATAACAAAATCCCAATACAGACAATCGTATGGGTCGCCAACAGAGATAACCCATTAAAGGATTCTTCTGGAGTTCTAAGGATTGCCAACAATGGAAATCTTGTCGTTTTGGATGGACGAGGGGTCGTTTTATGGACTACAAATGTTTCTAGTATCACAGTTAAGAATTCAACTTCTGAGCTTCTCCATTCGGGGAACCTTGTTTTGCAACAGGCAAGTGATAGAAGTATCATATGGCAGAGTTTTGAACACCCCACGGATACAATTCTGCCTACAATGATGATTGGTGGCAGCAGGAGAACAGGTAAAAAACAACAGATTACGTCATGGAAGGGCGAATCCGATCCTTCAACTGGGAGCTTTTCTGTAGGGCTCGAGCTTAATGAGATTCCACAGATTGTCATTTGGAATGGAAGGCAACGGTTTTGGCGAAGTGGTCCGTGGAACGGTAGGATCTTTATTGGCGTTAACAACATGGATTCTCTTAATTATTTAGACGGATTCTACTTGACTAGAAATGCTCAAGAAGACAGTGTACATTTATCTTTCATGTTTGCCGACAACTCTTCCATTATGAGTAGATTTGTTTTGGATCATCATGGGGTAATATTTGAACAGGATTCGAAGGAAGGAGGGAATGGATGGCTCCAGACCTGGTCAACAAAAGATAATGGTGAGTGCGATGTTTACGGCAAGTGCGGCCTTTTCGGCAGCTGTAATAAGTTAAATTCACCTATTTGTAGTTGTCTAAGAGGGTTCAAGCCCAAGTACGAAGACGAGTGGAGTAAGGGGAATTGGTCGGGTGGGTGCGTGCGGAAGACAGAATTGAGGTGTGGAAACAGCACTACTAGTACTAGTAGTAGTAATAGTAATAGTAGTAATGAAGCGGATTGGTTCTTGAAGCTGGAAATGATGAAAGTGCCTGATTTTGCATATTGGTTAGCTGTTCCTGACACCAACGGGTGGAGCAGGAGTGTCTAAAGAATTGTTCATGCTTAGCTTATTCGTATGATAATGGTGTTGGGTGCATGACATGGGTTGGAAGTTTACTTGATATACAAAATTTCACACCAGCTGGGTGGNAACAAACAATTGTTGATTGATCCAACATTGTTGCCCGAACAAATTTTCGAGGAGGAAATTTTTAGATGCATTCATGTGGGACTGCTATGTGTGCAAGAATTTGCAAATGACAGACCAACTATGCGTACGACACTTTCTATGCTTATTAGTGAAATTCCAACTCTTCCTACTCCAAAGCAACCTGCATTTACGGAAAGACAAGTGTCTCCCCAGCCAAATTCATCTCAGAGGAGCCAAAAATCATGTTCTGTAAACAATGTAACTATTACTGACGTTGATGGCCGATAAAGACAAATTATATTGGTGGTCTTGCTTGAATAACTATTCTAGTCAATCAAGGCTATAGAGCATTAAACTTCCAAGAATTGACAACTTAGTTTTTTGTTGTACGTTATGATCTACATTACTGACAATTTTTCTCAAACAGCTTATGCGCAAAAACAAATTCAAAACTCTACAAACCATGCAAACAAAAATCGGAGAACATCAATTCCTCATTTCTCTTTTTGTCATATCAAATTCTAGAACTCAAAAGACTAGAGATCAAATAAAAGAGAACTTACAAAGGTGCTTTAAAGCTTGAAGAGAGATTACTGCTACCGCTGCTTCTGCTGCTGCTATAGTTTTTCTTCTTGTACTTCTCTTTTTAGTATTTTGCGTTGTGTCGTCAGAATGAGTGAGTGTTTGAGTCGATGAGCAGAGAGAACTGTTCTGCTGTTTTCATATATCTTGTTAAGAGAGATATTACAAAAGTTTATATATATGTGCATAAGAATAACTGAAAAGACTAAAATACCCATAAGGGTAGACTACACTGTTCCAACACTCCCCCTCAAGCTGGAGAGTAGATATTGGATACGCCCAGCTTGTTACAGATATAATCAAACGAAGTCTTCGGAAGAGCTTTGGTGAAAATATCTGCCAACTGATTTTTAGATGAGACGTAAGGAGTGCAAATCTCATTACTCTCAACTTTGGAGCGAATAAAGTGACAGTCAACTTCTATATGCTTCGTTCTTTCGTGAAAACCTGGATTGCTAGCAATATGAATGGCTGCTTGGTTATCACAATAAAGAGGAATAGCACACCTTGAGCAAACACATCAAGTTCCTGAAGGAAAGATCGTAACCATATGAGCTTACAAGTAGTATGTGACATTGCACGATACTCAGCCTCGGCACTAGACCTGGCCACAACCGACTGGTTTTTGCTTCTCCAAGTCACAAGGTTACCCCCAACAAAGGTGCAATACCCAGTTGTGGACCGGCGATCAGATGGGGACCCGGCCCAATCTGCATCGGTGTATCCTTCTATCCGTAAATGTCCATTGGAGCGATAAAGAAGGCCACGACCAGGAGCTCCTTTGAGATATTTGAGAATACAAGTTACGGCTTCAAGATGAGGAGCTCGAGGAGTTGTCATAAATTGACTAACAACACTAACAACATAAGAAATATCAGGGCGAGTAATGGTTAAATAGATAAGTTTACCAACAAGTCTCCTATACATCTCTGGATCATCAAGTACCTCACCAACTTCAGGGCGAAGTTTAGAATTAGGATCCATGGGAGAATGGATAGGTTTAGAGCCAATAACCAGTGTCTTTCAAGAGATCTAGAACATACTTGCGCTGTGACAAATTAATCACTTCCTTCGACCGAGCTACTTCAATACCAAGGAAATATGTAAGTTCCCCCAAATCCTTGGTGCAAAAATGTGTACTCAAATGGTGCTTAAGTATTTGAATCCCCTCATTGTCACTTCCAGTCACTACAATGTCGTCCACATACACGATTAATATAACTATACCAACAGGTGTCCTTTTGAAGAAGACCGAATGATCTGCGTGGCTTCGAGTCATACCATGAGAGAGAACCACTTTA
>MVGT01001359.1:30565-40892 GCA_002174775.1 Macleaya cordata | reverse complement strand
TACCTTTCCGAACAGCAATGGGGAGATCAAGATCAGTAGAAGGAACAGGATCCGTAGGCGAAGGAAGAGGTGGTGAAGGGTTTGGGATGATTTCAGCATCTGCAGCCGGAGTAGAAGAACATGTGCCTCGAGTGTGACGACGAGTATACACTTTAGTAGGCGGTTGTGGCACAGGATCAGGAAGAATAACATTCTCCAGAACTGGAACATCAACTTGGGTTCTTTCCTTAGGAACAGTCACGTCATCGGGGACAACCACTGGAATAACCACATCCTCGAAAACAGGATGATCAACTGAGGTGCCTTCTTTAGAGTAGTATGGGACATTCTCAAAGAAGGTCACATCAGCACAAACAAAGTGTTTACGTAACGTTGGGTTATAACACTTATAGCCCTTTTGAGTGCGTGAATAACCTAAGAAAATACACTTATATGCACGAGGATCTAACTTATCACGACTAGGAGATAAGTTATGAACAAAACAAACACAACCAAACACTTTAGGAGGCAAAGAAAACAACTCCTCATTAGGAAACATAAGTTGAAAAGGTGATTTACCTTGTAAAATTCGAGTAGGCANTTCTTCTTGTACTTCTCTTTTTAGTATTTTGCGTCGGAACGTTTTCAAACTTAGAAGTTTCTACTCGGAGGAGGGTTGCACTTGCACAACCTTTGCTGAGCCAAAGTGCTATTGTGCCGTAAAACAATCTCTGGTCTGGACATTTACACCAGTTTTTTATGGTTGGATGCAAACTTTTCCAATATGCAAATTTCCACAATAAACTAAGCGGGCCCATAATTTCATTGTTAGTGGCTGGATATTTAAACTTAAATTCATACTAGTTTTATGTATATCGAACTTATTGTTGTAGCTGTTCATACAACTTAGATTTCCACTGAATTCCGGGGATAGGGTAACTAGGAATTTGCTAAAAAATATGTTTCCATCGGAAACAAATTTCCAGGGATTCCTGGCAGCCAAACAGACCAGGGAAACCATAATTGAACAGTTACTCTTATAGCCTGTTTGTTTTTTTGCCACTAATTAGTGGCAGGCCCCACATAAAATAGCTTTTGTTTTTAACCACTAGTTAGTGGTAGTGTGGTAGTAAGTGATTGGAAACAGCTTATTACCACTTAATGGATTTGAAGCCCTAAATTAAACGTTTGCCGCTAACTACCACTAACTAGTGGTTAAAAACAAAAGCTATTTTGTGTAGAGCTGGCAAATAAACAAACAAAAGCTATTTGGTATAACATAATTCCAGTGCAGACCATCGTATGGGTCGCCAAGATAACCCACTGAATGATTCTTCAGGAGTTTTAAGGATTGCCAACCACGGAAATCTTGTAGTTTTGAATTGACGAGGGGTTGTTCTTTGGACAACACATGTTTTAAATATCACCGTTAACAATTCAATTGCTGAGCTACTAGATTCGGGGAATCTTGTTCTGCAACAGGCAAGTGATAGAAGGACCATATGGCAGAGTTTCGAAAACCCCACGGACACATTGTTGCCAACCCTAATGATCGGTGGAAGCAGGAGAACCGGCAAGAAACAACAGCTTACATCATGGAAAGGTGAATCTGATCCGTCAACTGGGATCTTTTTTGCAGGTCTCGAACTTGTAGATATTCCTCAGCTGATTATTCGAAACGGATCTCAACGCATTTGGCGAAGTGGTCCGTGGAACAATAGGATCTTTATTGGCATTCCTAACATGGATTCTGTTTATCCAGATTTCTGGATTCTATATAAATAGAGATGATTATGAGGAAAGTATATGTATAGGTTTTAAGTATGCGGGCAACTCTAAGACAAATAGGTTTTTGTTTTGAATCTTCGGGGGGAAATATATGGAGAAATTTGGTTTTGGGAGGAAGAGGGGAATGAATGATTCAAGGGCTTGTCTACAGCAGATAATGGTGAGTGCGACGTTTATGGCAAGTGTGGCCCTTTCGGAAGCTGTAATAAGTTAGATGCACCAATTTGTACTTGCCTGAGAGGGTTCACGCCCAAGTCCGGGATCGAGTGGAGTAAGGGGAATTGGTCTGGTGGGTGCGTGAGGAAGACGGAATTGTGGTGCAAGAGTTAAAACGGGAGTTCTCTTTATCATAGTCTATATATATATATATATATATGGATACAGATAATCGATTCTTAACTGAAAAGACAAGGTCAAAAAACGACCATCAGTTGGAACTAGTGTACTAAGGTACATAATTCTTTGTATTAAAATTTGTTGAAGGGACCAGGTATTTCGGTCATAATTTATCCTCCTCACCCCACATTAAGAATAAAAAAACAAGAAGATTGATACTTACATTTGATGTTCTACCTTATCCCCCAATTCCATACTAGTCAGTTTATTTTTCTTTTACGGTCCACATGGAGATGATTATAGGGTTGGTTTATGGTGGGTTGAGTTTTTCTCACCAAATACATTATTTTCACTAATGTTATTTGGTAAAATTTTGTGCCATCTATTTTACTCTTAAATTTTAATTTTGTTCCTTTAATGCAGGGTCATAGACCACACCTAAAAATACTTTAGACCACAGTTTAGGACTGTGGTCTAAATCCATTTTTCTTATAGTTCACTATCCTATAAAAAGATGAGTTACAACTTGTTAACTTGCCTCTGATACCACTTACCATTTGCCGATTTTGTTTCTAACTTAACTACCTTCTCACTTGGGCTTGGGCCTAAGTGTAGAGTTTTATCTGAAAAGGCCTCAGTGCTTAGTAGTGGTGCGACTTATCCTTAAATTTCACTTGACGTGTCTTCTCGTAGCCTATGTGGGACTATTCCAAGGCTCTAATTGAGCTAAACCTTTAACAGTATGTTGGTGGTTGAGCCTATACGTGAAACTCATTTTGGGTAATGTGGAGCACATGTGGCCGTTGGGCCTATATGTTTGAATCTGCTCTGTAACCATATTAACTTTGTCGGCATCCAACTCAAAATCAATTGGCAATGAATAGAGTAGTCCAAAATCTTTATATATTGAATTGACAAGGCTTTCATTTCTCATGTAGAACTATTCTCAACAACAAGTACTAGAACCGTGAATGAATAAGTTTGTCATCCTTAACCTTTTATATAAATCATACAAGGGTGGCAGATGCTGTTAAATAAATTTTTTTTTGATCGAGGAAACAAACCATAAAATAAATGCAATAAGAAGGATACAAATTATTCCGAGATGGAATAATAGGGTTTGAAAAGAACCTTACCAACAATTACATCTTTCTAACTATTTCTCCCCAATTAACCACTAAATCCTGGAATCTTTTACAATTGAGGGCTCTTGAAGGGTTCGACCAGTAAAGTAGATATGCTTTAATATCCAAGATAATCTGAGTAATGCTCTGTTCTACCACTTGAAAGATCCTTGAATTTCTTTCCAGCCACAGTCGCCAGCACAGAGCAAAAGGCAGCAGCTTCCAAAGAAATGTTCCTACAGGAGAGAAAGCATTGGAGAAGCGTTCACAAAAAGCCTGAGTAATCGAGTAACCTGAGGACCAGGTGATTCCAAATTCTCGGAAGAAACAGTTCCAAATCTCACTTGCTACTGAACAATGAAGCAAGAGGTGATTTGTGGTTTCGAGATTCCTTTTGCACATAACACATCTATTCACCGTGATAATCCCTCTCTGTGTCATGTTATCTTGTGTAAGGAGAGAGTCATGGTGAATGAGCCAGACAAAGAAGCAGATCTTGGTGGGTGCTAATGGTTCCCATACTTCTTTGGTTGGAAATAAAGTCGTCCCAGTATCCTGACAAAAAGTATAACAGGAACTCATTGAAAAATTACCTGACTTCTTAAGTGCCCATGATCTTGAATCTGCTTCACTTGTCAAGGATACCCCATCAAGCAGAGATGTTAACAATGTTATCTCCTCCACCTCTTCTCCTTGTATCCGATGGCTCAGATCCAGGTTCCAGCTTGTCATACCATTGTCATCTTATTGGATCACGTTGGAGACCATGGCATTTGGTTGTCGAGTGGAACCGAATAAAAGGGGACATGATTCAGCCAAAGGACTATCGCCTATCCAAAAATCAGTCCAGAATCTGATTTGTGTCCCTGTACCTACCTTGTATTTCAGACCTTTTTTGAAGATGTAGAGCTTATTGCATATTCCTCTCCAAAGTCCACCCCATAAGGAGTCTTGGGTATCTTTGGATCCCAACAATTTTCCTGAACCCCATATTTCTCAGCCATTAGGAATCGCCATAACGCATTCGGTTCATTTGTGAATCTCCAATGCCATTTACATAGTAGAGCTTCATTCATGCTTCTCATTGACCGCAAACCAAGTCCGCCAGCCTCTTTATCACGACAAATTTTTGTCCATGCTACCAAGGCTATTCTTCGTTTTCCATCATTATGACCCCACAAGAAAGCTCTCATCGTATTTTCTATCTTCTTAGCTACAAGAGCAGGTATTGGGAAGATGGACATGAGATATACAGCCAGTAAGCATAGCACACTTTGAATTAAGATTAGTCTCCCTCCATAAGAAAGGTATTGTCGTTTCCAACTTGCAAGCCTTTTTTCCGTCTTTTCTATTAAGGGATCCCAAATTAGTTTGCTATGGTGCTTGGCTCCCGCGGGCATCCCAAGATGTTTGAAGGGCAATGGTTCCTTGTTACAACCCAAGTTTGACAATATTTCTTCTTCAAAGTGCACATCCCCAACTGGTACAGCTGCAGACTTGGTTAGATTAATAGGTAAACCTGATATCATCTCAAACCATAGCAGTATGGCCTTGACATTCATGGCTTGGATGGGGCTGTCGTCAATGAAAAGGATTGCATCATCAGCAAACATAAGATGGGAGACTTGTGAACCTTGAGTGGTGACTTGAAATCCTTCGATTAATCCTCTCTCCTCGGCTTGCACGAGCATTCTACATAAAACCTCCATTACCATGATGAAGAGAAATGGTGATAGTGGGTCTCCTTGCCTAAGACCTTTCTCATTTCTGAATTTGTTGCCTTCAGCTGAACCATTGAAAATGACTTGGATATGCACGGTAGATATGAATGTTTTAATTCTCCTCCTCCATAAAAGACCAAAACCCATTTTTTCCATCACTAAGTTCAGAAACTCCCAATTCACTTTATCGTACGCTTTCTCTATGTCCAGTTTAAGGATCCACCCTGCTTTTTTTTTATTTTATTTGACTGTCAATGCTCTCATTGGTGAGGAGTATGCTATCTAAAATTTGTCGACCCTCGACAAAAGCATTCTGGGTTGGTGATATAATAGTAGTCAGTACTTTCTTCAATCTTGTGGCAAGAGCTTTTGCAATGATTTTGTAGGCCGTGTTGATCAAACTAACTGGCCTCAAATCAGTTACCGTTTCAACTGTATCCTTTTTAGGGATGAGAGCGATATATGTATCATTAATTCTCCAATCTAGGAACCCTATGAGCTCGAAATAACGAACCATACTCATGAAATCATCTTCAATGATGTCCCAAAATTTTCTAAAAAACTCGATGGGGAAACCGTCCTGTAGCACCCCAAAATTTTATTAGTGTGAGATCTACACTTGACATAATTAAGTGGAGTAACCCAACACTTTGTGATGGACTTGGGCTTGAGTTTATGAGTTACATGGTCTAACCCAATATTTTGTGCAATAAACTTGAGCATGAATCTATGATTAAGTGGGCTAGGCCCATCTTCATTTTCTTTGGGTTAAACAACCCAAGATATTGGATATTACTTTGAAATTCGTATCATTACTGTCAGTGTACTTTGAACCTATTTTTGAGCATCTNCCTTGTATTTACTTTAATCAAACTTGATTATCCATGACATTTAAGTTGGTATTTATGAAAAAGAGAAAAGGAATTATCAAACTTTATTTCTACAATACCTTTAATGATGTATCTATCTAATACTCTTCTTCTCAAGCTTAATGATCCGAGTTGGATCATTAGATTTGAGAAGTGGGGTGTTACACGTCCGGTCCAGGAGTCTTGTTATTCCCCATCTCTTTCATGGCTTGTTTTACCTCCTTAATTTCTAATGGTTTTTCTAGCTATCGGCTTTCCTCTGAAGACAACGTGGGTAGGTTCAAAGTACTTGGAAATGGTCTTTGCTTTGCCTCTTCCTGAAACAGCTTGATAAAAGTTTGGTATATGTGCCCTCTTACCACCTTTAAATTGTCAGAAATCTCTCCATCAATTTTCATACAGCTTATAAAGTTACATCTCCGTCTCTGGTTTGCAAACACATGGTAATAAGCCGTATTTCTTTCTCCATCAGCCACCCATTGGTCTTTGATTTTCTGATTCCATTTAATGCCTTCCAACCGAGTCAGCTGAACATAGCTGTTTTGGTGATCCACTCTGTTGTTTCTGTCTTCATCTGAAATTGTTCGTTGTTGTTCTTTAACATCAATGGCTTGTATCATCTGTAGAAGATTCTCCATTCTTTTATCAACCCTCCCAAAGGAATTTTTGTTCCACAACCTCAATTTATCCTTGAGGTTTCGCAGCTTCCTGTTGAAAATGAATCCTGGATTCCCCACAATTCTTGTAGAGGTCCACCATTCGTTTATTAGCTCTGTTAATGATTCCGCCTCCAACCACATAGTCTCCATTCTAAATGGTCTAGGCCCTGATGACATTCCTTGGGAAGACAATAGAATTGGGGTATGGTCCGATATGGGCCTTGGCTTTGCACATTGAATTGATCCCGGAAAGACCACCTCCCACTCTTTGGTGATCAGAAATCTGTCTAACCTACTGCATGTAGGATTCTCTTGTGGACTTATCCATGTATAATTTGCACCACACAACGAAAGATCGATAAGTTCCCAATCTGAGATGAATTTTGAGAAATCTTGCATAGCTTTAGTCAGTTTTGAGTTCTTGTTCTTCTCTGAGACAAACCGGATCACGTTGTAGTCACCTCCTATACACCCCGGACAGTTCCATCTACTCAAAACTACTCCCAGTTCAACCCACATCTCTTTACGAAGCTTCCTATCATTGGGGCTATAAAATTGTACCCCTTCCCTCTGAAGTCATAGAATGGCCATTATTATATCTTTAAAGAAATTTCTTAATAGTTTTTTCTATTGGAATCTCCTTGACCTGTGTTTACTTTTTAATGCCATGTCAAGCTCCAATTGGCGCCTTGGCCTACAAGCATCGACGCACGTGTGAAGTAAAGATATGGCAACGCTTCTATAGAGGCAATTCATCCCTCATTTCACACAGAATTAAACCTGTTATATGTATTTCGTTCATCAAGTCAATGATAAAGGACCATAAATAAAGTACTTCAATCCAACAGCTAGCTAGAAAACTACTTCTTCATAGTTCAAATGAGTGATTGCTAAGAAGGTCCATCCGTCGTTTTCAACTAATCGTTCCCTGCTATTGATGAGTACATATTTGAGATATTATTAATCGAGTGAGGTTACCTACTATGACGAATGTTAGGTACACACTTACCTACTACGGCGTATGTGGGTCGACGATGAAAGGAAGGAAATTAAGCACTCAAAAAACTGCAGGCCCCCTTCTGTTCATTCAAACAAACTATGCATCAGTCACTTGATGGCTGATGCAGTCGGAGATATCAATGGGATTGAGGAAATCGTTGTGATTCATTATTAGTAGAAATAATGGACAAAACTCTTCTTCATGTTTCCCTTTTCTGTTCAGTCACCATATTCCTTGCCTTTCGAAACTGCGCCGCAGTTCATAACACTACTGTTACATCGACCCAGTACATTACTGACCCTCAAACTCTAACTTCCTCTGGAGGAATCTTCAAGCTAGGCTTCTTCAGCCCTACTAATTCTAGCAATCGTTACGTCGAAATTTGGTATAACAAGATTCCAGTACAGACCATCGTATGGGTCGCCAACAGAGATAACCCACTAAAGGATTCTTCAGGAATTTTAAGGGTTGCAGATGATGGGAATCTTATAGTTTTGGATGGACGAGGAATCGTTCTTTAGACAGCAAATGTTTCTAATATCTTTACTAACAATTCAATTGCTGAGATATTGGATTCAGGAAATTTTATTTTGCGACGGGTAAGTGGTGATCAAAATATCTTATGGCAGAGTTTTGAAAACCCCACAGACACACTTCTACCAATGATGATGATTGGTGGCAGTAGGAGAACCGGCAATAATCGAGTGCTTACATCATGGAAAAGCGAAAACGATCCTGGACCTGGGATCTTTTCTACAGGGGTGGAGCTTACAGACATACCTTAGATGGTGATTTGGAATGGATCTCAACACTATTGGCGAAGTGGTCCATAGAACAATAGGAACTTTATTGGCACACCCAAAATGGATACTGTTTATACAGACGGATTCCATATAATTAGAAATACTGAAGAAGATAGTTGGTATGTAACTTTCATTTATTACAAATTCAATAAGTCTTCCATCATAAGGCATAGTTTAAGTCCTCTTGGGGTAAGTTATGGAGAGATTTGGGATGAAAGAGGGAATGACTCACTACAACAGAACTGCTTTTTTGCGACGCTACCAAGCGTCGCAAATAATAACTAAAGCGTCGCAACTAAGTATTTACGACGTTTGTAATTCCGTCGCATAACTGTCGCAAATGATGGGGTCGCTGATAAAACTTTGCGATGGTTCAGACCGTCGCAAGTAATGATATTAGTTGCGACGCTTTTTGCGTCGCTAATAATTTTCATTCGTCGCAAGAGNTTCTTCTTGTACTTCTCTTTTTAGTATTTTGCGTCGGAACGTTTTCAAACTTAGAAGTTTCTACTCGGAGGAGGGTTGCACTTGCACAACCTTTGTTGAGCCGAAGTGCTATTATGCCGTAAAACAATCTCTGGTGTGGACATTTACACCAGTTTTTTATGGTTGGATGCAAACTTTTCCAATATGCAAATTTCCACATTAAACTAAGCGGGCCCATAATTTCATTGTTAGTGGCTGGATATTTAAACTTAAATTCATACTAGTTTTATGTATATCCAACTTATTGTTATAGCTGTTCATTCAACTTAGATTTCCACTGAATTCCGGGGGTAGGGTAACTTGGAATTTGCTAAAAAATATGTTTCTATGGGAAACAAATTTCCAGGGATTCCTGGCAGCCAAACAGACCAGGGAAACCATAATTAAACAGATACTCTTATAGCCTGTTTGTTGTTTTGCCACTAATTAGTGGCAGGCCCCACACAAAATAGCTTTTGTTTTTAACCACTAGTTAGTGTAGTTAGAGGCAAACCTTTAATTTTAGGCCTTAAACCCGTCAACTGGGATCTTTTTTGCAGGTCTCGAACTTGTACATATTCCTCAGCTGATTATTCGAAACGGATCTCAACGCATTTGGCGAAGTGGTCCGTGGAACAATAGGATCTTTATTGGCATCCCTAACATGGATTCTGTTTATCCACACGGATTCTATATAAATAGAGATGATTATGAGGAAAGTATATATATAGGTTTTAAGTATGCGGGCAACTCTAAGACAAATAGGTTTGTTTTGAATCTTCGGGGGGAAATATATGGAGAAATTTGGTTTTGGGAGGAAGGGGGGAATGAATGATTCAAGGGCTTGTCTACAGCAGATAATGGTGAGTGCGACGTTTATGGCAAGTGTGGCCCTTTCGGAAGCTGTAATAAGTTAGATGCACCAATTTGTAGTTGCCTGAGAGGGTTCACGCCCAAGTCCGGGGTCGAGTGGAGTAAGGGGAATTGGGCTGGTGGGTGCGTGAGGAAGACGGAATTGTGGTGCAAGAGTTAAAACGGGAGTTCTCTTTATCATAGTCTATATATATATATGGATACAGATAATCGATTCTTAACTGAAAAGACAAGGTCAAAAAACGACCACCAGTTGGAACTAGTGTACTAAGGTACATAATTCTTTGTATTAAAATTTGTTGAAGGGACCAGGTTTTTCGGTCATAATTTATCCTCCTCACCCCACATTAAGAATAAAAAAACAAGAAGATTGATACTTACATTTGATATTCTACCTTATCCCCCAATTCCATACTTGTCAGTTTTGTTGATTTGTGTAACGAGTTATATATAAAAACTGAGTAACATTACTTGGGAGATTTTTCTTTTACGGTCCACATGGAGATGATTATAGGGTTGGAGATGATTATAGGGTTGGTTTATGGTGGGTTGAGTTTTTCTCACCAAATACATTATTTTCACTAATGTTATTTGGTAAAATTTTGTGCCATCTATTTTACTCTTAAATTTTAATTTTGTTCCTTTAATGCAGGGTCATAGACCACACCTAAAAATACTTTAGACCACAGTTTAGGACTGTGGTCTAAATC
>MVGT01001359.1:6864-26671 GCA_002174775.1 Macleaya cordata | reverse complement strand
TGATGTGTACAAAATATTCTAGAGAGAGAAAATAGTTTCTATTTTTAATAATTTCGTATTAGCTTTTAGGTAGGTATTTTAGGAGGTCTTAAATTGCTATTTTTGAGTTATTTTATGTTTAGAAAGTGTCCTTAGGTTAGTAGTTTACTTGGGTTGCAAGTTTTTAGGTTTTTACTAAGTTTTGGGCTCTTTGATGAGGAGTTATCTATATAAAGAGCTCCTAGTACAAAAATTAATTAAGTTTTATAATGAGTATATTTTTTTTGATTAGTAGAAATCGTTGAGTTGAGAGTTGAAACGCTTCCGCAAATATTATTTACATCAGTTTAAATCCTCTTGGGGTAAGTTATGGAGAGATTTGGGATGAAAGAGGGAATGACTGGTTGCAGAGATGGTCCACGGCAGAAAATGGTGAGTGCAATGTTTACAGGAAATGCGGTCCTTTCGGAATCTGTAATATGTTTGGTTCACCAATTTTTAGTTGTGTACGAGGGTTCATGCCCAAGTCTATAGATCAATGGATTAGGGGAAATTGGTCTGGTGGGTGTGGGAGGAAGACAGAATTGTCGTGCGAGAGAAACAACACCAATAGTATTATCAATGGAGAGGAGAGAGTAGATGGGTTCTTGAAGCTGGGAATGGTGAAGGTGCCTGATTTTGCTAATTGGTTAGCTGATCCCACCAGCGTCCAGGAGTGTGAGCAGCAGTGTGTAAAGAATTGTTCATGCTTAGCTTATTCTTACGATAATGGTGTTGGATGTATGACATGGGGTGGAGATTTAGTTGACATACAGAAGTTCTCTCAAGGGGGGGTTGATCTTCACATTCGAGTGGATCATAAAGAGCTTGGTACGTTACAGATGATTTTGATTTTCAGCTTCTTTGCAAAGTAATTGATAATCCATTAATCATTAGAAAACAGGGCATTTATTGTGACGGTTCAAAATTGTTGCTAATACCATAGAATTGTCATCAATACATATTTTTTACAGACATAAAACCGTCCCTAATTTCAGAACTGTAGATACTCTTGGCAATGTTTTCAATGCCGTCAACATTTCTAGTTTGTTGGTTACGGCTAAAACCATTTGTAGTAGCGTTGTCCATTGGGAGATGTCCCTAAATATGTAGGATATTATTGACAGCTCCAAATCGTCGCTAATAGTTTTTTTTTTTCTTGTATTTTTTTTAGAAAACCAGCTTGGAGCCTTTAAACACTGTTCACTGACGAATAAAATTTTAAACCCTTCGATTTAGATCATAACGACCTTTAATATAAAATTCGTTCCAAAAAAAATGGAAAAAAAGAAAAAAATACTTTGACAAGTTGAGAAATTTTAAACGAGGGGACAATACGACCGTACAATTCATGCTCATATATTCAATACTTTGACCGTACAAGTACTCTCCGACAACACGGCTAGATAAGGATGACTAGGATTTAACTAATCCATAAGCTTCTCTAGATAGTTGTCATTAGCGGTACGCTGGCTAAATTGGATAAATATTTCCCTAGACCTCTTACCATATTACATGGACCTTAATCTATTCAATCCTTCGAATGTTATATACTAAGATTTTGATTAAAAAAAATCATTATTTGACCCAAATCGAGCTAAAATATATAGATTCTATTCGAAGGAGCAGTTTGTTTAATTATATTTTATCATTTTAATGCAGATGAAAAGAAGAAGAATTCAAAGGTAATTATAATAATCACTGTCTTTATAGGAACTCTTACCATCAGTGTCTGCACATACTTCTGTTAGAGATGGATAGCAAAACCAAGAGGTACCCATGCACTACTTCTAACTACCAAATGCTGGAAACATATATATCTAATTTTTAGCCTCACAACTCACTTTGAAATCAGGAAAACAAAAGAATAACATGAAGCTTTCACTATTCCATACGGACAGCGTCCACAAAGAATCTTCAGATCCAAACATGCTTGGAGACAATCCAGATCTAAAAATTTTCACATTTGATGAGCTCGCAATTGCCACAAACAACTTTTGTGGAGCTAATAAGCTTGGAGAAGGTGGTTTTGGTCCAGTTTACAAGGTACCTAAGTGTTCTTTTCTGGCTCTTATAATTGTAACTGAAATTGGACAAACTAGAATTAATACATCTTATGGTAATGAACAGGGAAATTTTATAGACAATGGACAAGAAATAGCTCTGAAAAGGCTTTCTAAAGGCTCTGTACAAGGCTCAGAGGAGATTAAGAATGAAGTTTTAGTGATCTCTAAACTCACAGGAATCTGGTTAGACTATTGAGCTGTTGCGTTGAAGGGCAAGAAAAGATGTTGATTTACGAATATATGCCCAACAAAAGCATGGATACCTTCTCTTTGGTTTGATCTTTTTTCTATGAATTTCGTAATTAAACATATTTCAAGTTTTTAATCTATAATAATTTTCATTAAAAATGTTCCAATTCTGGAACCCAATTATGTTTTTATATTTATTGACTTTTCTATTGGATTTATGAATCAGATCCCAACAAACGGGCACTCTTAGACTGCAGAAAGAGATTGCAAATTATAGAAGGGCTAAGCAGAGGAATTCTTTATCTTAACAGAGATTCTAGATTAAGAGTCATTCATAGAGATTTAAAGGTGAGCAACATTCTGTTGGATGTAGAGCTGAATCCCAAAATTTCAGACTTCGGTATGGCAAGGATATTTGGAGGCAATGAAATCCAAGAAAAGACCAGAAGAGTTGTTGGGACATAGTAAGTACAAGCTAGTTTCTTAAGTTATTTTGTATTTCATACTCATCAGAACTTGAAAATTAACTGTGTTTCACAGTGGCTATATGTCCCCTGAGTATGCCATGGAAGGGAGATTCTCCGAAAAATCAGATGCTTTCAGTTTTGGAGTTTTACTTTTAGAGATCCTTAGTGGAAAGAGGAACAGTAGTTTTTTCGAAGAGGAGCTATCATTAAGCCTTTTGGGATATGTAATTAAGCTTTCATTGTTTATTTTCAATTACTTCTACAATATAATTTTCGTGAACATTTTATCCTTTCTTAATTCTGTAAGTACGTATGTGGTGTTAGTTTTTTATTTTATTTTTTGTTATATTGTTTCAGGCATGGCAATTGTGGAGTGAAAACAAGACCAAATCGCTGATCGATCCAATGTTGTTGTCCAAACCATTTTTCGAACTAGAAATTTTGAGATGCATTCATGTGGGACTGCTATGTGTACAAGAATTCGCAAAGGACAGACCAACTATATCTATAACACTTTCCATGCTTACTAGCGAAATTACAACTCTTCCTACTCCAAAGCAACCTGCATTTGTTGTCAAAGGGGTTTCTTCGGATTCAAATTCATCTCAGAAGAGGCATAAATCAGGCTCTGTAAACAATGTAACTATTACAAATCTTGAAAGTCGTTAAAGTGTGTTTAGTGCTATTTGTGATAACTGGTCAGATGAAAAAAAATTCCTTCTTAGATTCTCCAACCAACTCAAGGGAACGATTCCTATAGGTAAAAAATAACAATAAAAATTGATTTTTTGGTTTGGAAAACCAGATTGAACCCTTTCCATGCTAACTACTGAAAGAGCAGCTCTTCCTACTCCAAAGCAACCTGCATTTACGAAAGACAGTTAATTTTCTTCGGATTCAAACTCTTCTCCAAAGAACCTGGAAGCATGTTCTATACACAATTTAACTATTACAGACATTAAAATACAACGATGATTTCGATTTCCATTTAACAACCCATACTCACTATTTCTGGTTGGACATTTGCATAGCCCACTTAAAATTATATACGCTACGTGACCAATCTCCAATATTGTTGAATCAATTAATCAGAACGAGTTAATTTCTGATGGAAGCATTTCTGAGGTCAATAATATTTGCGCCGGTGTATGTTTTAATCTCTCATTTTCACCGTGAAATATCTTCATTTTGATCTTCTCCTTTTAATTTTCTTCTTTGATTTGCGGATAATTTGATCCCAAAGTTAAGCAAAATCCGTCGTTTAAACTGTTAATGGCCACGGTTTTAAAATATACCGTGGCAAAAGACTGGCTATGGTTATTCGTGACAACCAAATTAAAAGTACATATAAAAAGACTGGTGACCTAATGACATGTCAGACTCTAATTGACAGATGGCATGACATGTAGGCACCAGACGCATGTTGTGACGTAATGATATGGCAGGTGCTATTGACTAAATTCCTGCACCCTTTCACACCAACAGGCAGCTAGCTACAGAACAACCGGGTAAATGATTAAGGAAAAGAAAAATACTTGAATCCAGCAGCTAGCTTCAAAAGAACTGATTCAAATTTCAAACGAGTGATTGCTAACAAGGTCCCATTCCCCGGGTAGACCCACAAGTGACCAGGTCAACAGTGCCATCAGACTTGAGTTTTAGTGGATGAGTCATAGGTGCTTTTTGTTTTTAAAGAAAAACTTTATATTATTGGAAAGTATAGAGTCACATCCATCTGATCCGATCCGGTGTATTAGTGTTGGAAAAATCGCATCGAAAATATGGAGTCACATCATTGTGATCTTTTAATAAAGGAAAATGCTACCTATACGAAAGAGAAACATCCAGAATTCTAGATATCAGTCTTTAGAATATTCACGGTTTATCGTGAATACCAAAAACATCCAGAATTCTAGAGATCACGGTGTACCAAGCAGGGCTTTTAAATCCCAAAAACTCTGTGAGTACAAATGTAGTGAATTACAGAACAACATAATTGATAAAGTCTATTGTTGTTGGTAACCTTGAAAAAAAGCTCTCTCCTTTGTTGGCAGTGGTTTCTTCTTAGGCTCGTGGTCAGTAGTGTTCATTTCTGGGCCAAAATCTGTTGATGTCGACCAATAGTGATGTCACTCTAGCACCATCCTCAAATATTCTCTACGTTGTTAACTATGCCTCCCTTGCTTGTACTAGAAACAAAGGAAGAAACAAAATTCACGGTGTGCTGAATTTTTTTCTTTAAAAAGGATCCAAAGTATAAATTTTTAATTCCAACTTTTAAGATCTTAAATATAAGAAGAAGAAAAAAACATCCCATTCAATCATATATTTTATTTGAACAGAGTCACACCGAAAGTTGAAGTCATTATTGGTCACTACCTACTACAACATATGTGGGTCAATCAAAGGAAAAGGAAATTAAGCTCTGGGAAACTGCATTCCCCCCTTCTCGGTTTCTTCAACTATCCATGCATCACTCACTTGATGCTTTTGAGCTTTTTCTCTCCTCAGTCTGAGATGATTTATTATCAGTAGAATGAATAAATCTCTTCTTCCTTTTTTTCTTTCCTCGTTAATCTTTTTGCTGCTTGCCTTTCATACCTGCTCTGCCCAAGATAACGCCACGCTTGCACTCACCCAATACATCACTGACCCTCAAACTCTAACTTCCTCCTGCGAAATCTTTGAACTAGGCTTCTTTAGCCCTGCTAATTCTACCAATTGCTACCTCGGAATTTGGTATAACAAGATCCCAGAACGGGAAGTCGTATGGGTTGCCAACAGAGATAACCCATTAAAGGGTTCTTCTGGAGTTCTAAGGATTGCCATCGATGGAAATCTTGTAGTTTTGGATGGACAAGGTTTCGTTCTTTGGTCTACAAATCATTCTAGTATTTTTTTTAATCAGAAAAGAATGATATATATATAAAAAAACAAAGAAAATTACAAATGTAAAAATAATTAACGAAAGAGAAAGGAGCTATCAAAAGAAAAGTGAATCCCATGAAAAGATCAACTGGCCTAAGCTATACCGAAAATCTTCAAAAGCAACTGAACCCCAAAACCTGATGAGGGATTTAATTTCCACACTTACTTTAAAGGGAGAAAGTTCATCATTATTGAAAGCTCTACGGTTTCTCTCTAACCATATTGACCAAAAACGTACTGCTAGAATAAGATGCCAAATGTCCTTGCCTGGACCTCGAGGACCCTTAAAACACCAAGAGAAAGCTAGAATAGAAACTGATTGTGGTTCAACCCAGGACCAAACTGACCGAGGAATTAACTGGCGCCAGACCTCCGACGTGAAAGGGCAATGAAGCATGATGTGACTAACTATTTCTTCATTACGGTCGCACAAGTAGCAGCAATTAGAAAGTGCAAAACCCCTCTTCTTCAGATTGTCAATCGTTAGAATCCTATTGTGGAAGGCTGTCCAGACAAAAAAATTAATCTTGGGGGGAATATGGCGATTCCAGATGAATGATTTTGGGAACTCCACTGGATTAGGCTTAGAGATAAATATGTAGGCCGATTGAACCGAAAATAAACCTTTTGAATCAGGAACCCATCGTCTGACGTCTAATGAATCAGAAAAAGGAGGAGGGGAAGTTCCGATGCAACTGAACATTTCTATACATTCAAGCACCACTGCTCTATTTAATACTCGACTGAAATCAAATGACCAAGAGGTATGGGAGGGATCGACAACAGTGTGGGTAGCAAAAGATTATCTCCTCATCTTGTCGATCTTATGAAGTAATGAAAATTTTTGTAAAAGGGGCTGATCTCCATGCCAAATATCATACCAAAAGGATATATCTAAACCTGAACCGAGCTTAAGGGAAGAACCCTTAATGATGATTGAAGAGAAAAAAGCAATACTTTTCCAGCAACATGTACCGTGTGGGGATTTGACCTAATCTGGAACCCATCTTAAAGCAGGAGCACCATATTTTTCTATAACGACTTGGCACCATAACTGATCGTACTCCACCCCGAATCTCTAGCACTATTTTGCAAGGAGAGCAGCATTCATTGCTTTTAATTTCTTGATACCGAGACCCCCAAATTCTAGAGGTGTACAAACTAACTCCCAATTAGCAAGGTGAACTCCATCTTGGTCTCCAGATTTATGCCAGAGAAAGTTCCTCATCAAAGCTTCTAATTTAACAATGACTGAAGTTGGTGCCTGAAAAATTAACAGGAAAAAAATAGCTAAGTTAGATAAACAACTCTTGATTAAGGTTAGAAGACCCCCTTTTGAAAGTAGATTTCGCTTCCAAGTGGAGAGTTTCCTTTCGAATTTCTCTATAACTGAGTCCCAGATAGTCGAGGACTTGGCTCTTGCTCCTAGAGGAAGGCCAATGTATGAGAAAGGAAGCATTTCAATACAACAACCCAGTCGATCAGCCCATTCTTGGATTAGGGGGTATTCCCAATACCGATGAGCTTAGTCTTGGATTGATTGACCCTGAGACCTGCAACAGCTTCAAAACACTTATGAAGGCTCATTAGATTATATAGCTCTAGCCAAGAAACATTAATGAAAAAAATCTAGTCATCAGCATAGTGAAGATGAGCAATGGGATTACCATTTTCAGAGACCATAAAACCTGATATCTTACCAATGGACGCACTTCTATCAATGAATTTGGAGAAGCCCTCCATTGCAATGTTGAACAGTAGTGGAGAGAGAGGGTCACCTTGTCTGAGACCTCTAGTGGCAGAGAAGTTACCAAAGGATGAACTATTAATCAGCACAGAGAATGAGGCTGAGGAGTAGCAGAATTTCATCCAGTTACACCATTTCTGACCGAAACCCATTTTTTGGAGTATAGACACCAAATAGGACCAACTTACCCTATCAAAAGCCTTTTCGAGGTCTATTTTGCACACCAAACCAGGAAGAGTTGATTTAGATCTGGAATCCACTAGTTTGTTAGCTATAAGAATGCCATCCACTATTTGACAACCGACAATGAAGGCAGATTGTTGTTGTGAGATTAATTTTGGCATTACGAGCTTCAATCTTGTAGCCAGAATTTTTGATACAACCTTGTAAGTGCTAATGAGAAGGCTAATTGGTTTGATATCCTTGATAGTTTCAGTGTGATCTTTTTTTGGCACCAGGGTAATGAAGGTGATGTTGTGTCTAGGGTCAATAGCCTCTTGAAAACAGATTTCATTTATAGTTCTCAAGAAATCGACCCTAATGAAGGACCAACACTTTTTAAAAAAGATGATTGGAAATCCATCGGGGCCTAGAGCTTTTTCGACTCCAAGGTCCTTAAGAGAAGCTAGGACCTCCTTTTCAGAGAAGTGGTTATCCAAAATATTGGCCTCAGCGGCAGAAATAGAGTTAAAATCTAGGTCACCCAAGATTGGTCTAGGGTTGAAATCCTCAGTGAAGAGTTTAGTGAATAATCAACGATGTGCTCTTAGATTCTCCTACGGTCTGTAGAGAGGGTTCCATCAATGAAGAGCTCTTAAATCATGTTACTGCGTCTGCGAGCAGATGCAGATTTGTGAAAGAAAGGTGTATTCTTGTCGCCCACCTTCAACCAGTTAATGCAAGACTTCTGTCGCATAGAGGTTTCTTACTACCTAGTTAAGGATTCGTAATCTGATTTGCATTGGGCCCTAAGAGAGATTTGGTCTGGGCTGAGATGTACAGATTCTTCTATGGTGTCAATGTCCTTTATCTGTTGTAAGCAGAGTTGAATCTTAGTATCCAGATTACCAAAGACAGTCTTGTTCTATTCTTTTATTTTCAACTTAAGTGCTTTTAGCTTTTCCCAAAAGATTTCATTAGCGAAGCTGTGAAATGAAAGGAATCCCACCATTCTTGAAGCTTTTCCATGAATCCCGGATGGTTGAACCACATAGATTCGAACCTAAATGGGGTTAGACCCCAATAGGGGTCAGATGCATCAAGAACGAGTGGGATATGGTCAGAGGTAGGTCTAGTCTTAGCTAACTGAGAGACATACGGATATTTATGTTCACAGGCTGGGGAAATAAGAAACCTATCAATTTTAGTTAAAGTAGGAGGATCCTGACCGTTAGTCCAAGTAAATTTGGAGCCTTTCAGTGGTTAGTCAATTAGCTCTTTGCCAAGAATAAAGTCGGAGAAGTCTTTCATACTTCGTGTGATTCTACTTAGATTATTCTTCTCTTCGCATTTTCTGATGACATTGAAGTCACCACCGA
This sequence comes from Macleaya cordata, assembly GCA_002174775.1. NCBI lineage: Eukaryota > Viridiplantae > Streptophyta > Magnoliopsida > Ranunculales > Papaveraceae > Macleaya > Macleaya cordata. The sequence continues at coordinate 17,718 of MVGT01001359.1, read as the reverse complement.
TACACCAAGGGATTTCCCATAGACCTCTAAGCTCGTATAACTCTTCCCAGAAGTCCTTTCGGAGTCTCGTGTGGTTCGACCCGTATGCTCCTATAAGAAGCCAGTGAAAACCATAAAAAACATTAACACATTCAATAGATAGAGAAAACACACTTTCCATTGTGGATTGAACATTGATAGCAGCTGGATCCCATATAATTAAAATGCCTCTAGAAGTTCTTAGAGAGGGTGAAGCCACCCAATCCCAGTCTCTTCGACCGCAAATTTCAAAAATACCATTATTTGTACATGATACCATTTTGGTTTCCTGCAAAATTATAATAGGAGCAAGGGAATGTCTGATAACCTTTTTGACCCTAATTCGTTTCGTTGGGGAACCTAGTCCTCGAACATTCCAAGAGAGTATTTTAAAATTCATTTGGAAGTCTTGGTGGCCATGTTGCGGAGGGTTCTCGTGCAACTATTTTTTAGTTCTAGAGAAGTATTGATAGAGACATTGAGTCTTCTTGACTCCCTTAGCAGTCGTATGGTCTTGTCTGGTGAAGTGATGATTGATGGAGAGGATAATGGAACTGGAACGTCCATACTGAGAGATGAGCATTCAGCCTCATCCCCCATGTTATCAGGTAGGGTAATGAACCCCAAGTTACGACTAAAACCAAGTGGAGAGGAGTTTGAGTCCCAAGATCACTCCGGAGAGCATTCTGGAATTGTATTAACGTTCTCTGAATCTTCCTCAAAGAGAATGATACCTCCATCTTTAAGGAAGTCTTCTGGTTGGGATACTGAAATCGGACAATGAATACATTCACTCTCATCATCGATCGGGTCAATGAGAGTGAGTTGAGCATAATTTTCATTCAATGTTGGCTCTGTATTTTGTGGAGTAAAGCTAAAAGATAGCCTATCAACAGGACCATCTTCGCTACTTAGCTTACCAATGACTGATCTTGATAAGTCAAGGTTAAGAGAGAAAGCAATTCCTGCTTCGTCACCTAACTTTATGAGCCTATCAATTTCAGCCGAGAATAGATTCAGTGAGGGAATGGATGAGTCAGTATTGTAAACTGGGTTAGGTTGGTAATGTGGGGTTTGGTTAAATAGGTGCAAAGGGTGGTGGGGATTATAGTAGACAATTGGTTCTGATCAGAGGGAACTCCAACTCGCAAGCAAAGACCTAGGGGTATAACCTGGGTATATATAAATAGGGAAGCCCAACGAATGGGTCTGGGTGGGATCGTTAGAGGGTCTGGGATAGAAACTAGTTGCAAGATGTCCACTGATTGAGTTAGGCCAGGAGTGTAATTCATGATCAGAGCTCCCGTTAGTGATATTGGTGGGGAATCCTAGGCCCTCGACTTGGATGGACACTGTGAGGTGGACGGAGAGGCCATACTTGGCGAGTCGTTAGAAGTGTCGAATTATGGGATCAACATTGTGAATGGGCTAGTTACATCTGGGTCGATTGTGTGGTCTTGCAGAGAAGAATTTAAATCCAAATTCGGGAATTTCGTGGTGGGTAGGCCATGTGTTTTGGGGGAAAGGGCATTAGGCTCTGAAGGGGTGTGGGGGATAGTGTGTGGGGTGGAGTGATCAGGTATGGAATTCAGCTCAGTAGAACGCCTAATCCAAGTCTATTTGGTTCGTTGAAGGTAGCTAGGGTTTCTAGTGGGACCCTTGTGTGCATTTGTAAGGACTACCTTAGATGAATGAGACCTATATACTGACCTTTAAGACTTCCATCTGGGCGGATTTGGTTTCTTTGATTTACCTAATCGGTGTAGCTTGTCAGTAGCATTGAATGCAAGGAGTCGTTTGTAGTGCCGTATGAGGGCCCAAGTGTCTGACTTACACCGTTTAGAGGGAGAAATTTCTGACAAGGGTGATGTCCTTTTGGCAGGTAAGCAGCTGTTACCCTTATCCACGTCATCATCTTCCTTAGTGGTGCGACATGTTTCAGTCCAGTAGGGGCGGCAGGGAATAGTGATCGCCGACCAATCCCAAAAAGGCTCGATGGTTGATCGTAATCGATCTGAACGGCTATGCCATATGAACCAGTTGGGGAGTTCAATTGGATCCACCGTGGGATCACATTAATGCCTCTGTAGTTCCTGATCTTTACTTTGACGGTCGATATGTCTCGAAGGAAAAGCGTGATCGGGTCAATAGGAAGCACCTCACCGCAGACTTTTGCCAAGCCGTTGATTGTTTTAGACGACCATAAATGCATCGGAATTCCGAAAAAACCCACTTTGAAGGTATGGTTAGTTGCCGAATGTTTAACAGCGAGGATATCGGGTTGCCATTTCTGCAAGGTAAAGGATGATGTTTTATCCTTGAAGGTAATCTTTTTTTCCAAGGTCTTCCTTACCATTGATTCATCGGTGAAGAAAATTGCATAGAAGTCATTAACTGGGTAAAGATCAAAACCTGTTGTCTTATGAAGCCCCGCCATGGCTTCTCTGACTGGAACCCAGTCAGTGACTGAGTTAGATGCTACGCAAATGAAAGCTTCACCCCAATCTCCATACATTCGATTTCAGGCACTTTCTGCAAAGGTAACTGTGACAATTGGATCAAGACCGGAGATCGAGGACAAAAGTGAAACATTCGAAGACACATAATCGCAAAGGAAAGGGGAAGGTTTGTGGGTCTAGTTAGGTGGTCGTTCCTTGGGAAGTTGTTTATGCATTGTGTCTTCAAATTTCTGGTCATGTAATGCTAGTTCTCATCAATCCATCTAAAGATCTGTGATAAATCTTATGAAAATTGTCTTTCATACAATTAAATGCAGTGTCTATATGTCCTCAGAGTAAGCCATGGAAGGACGATTTTCTGAAAAATCAGACGTTTTCAGTTTCGGAGTGTTGTTATTAGAAATTGTGAGTGGAAAGAGGAGCAGCAGGGCAGAATATGAGATTTTGGGGGCCCAAGGCGAATTCTTGAAAACGGGGCCCTCTATACTAATATGAAAACGAAAGTAACTACCTAATTTTTTTTATTAAATTACGATAATATAACACATTGCAATAGGATCAACTACAATTAAGTTCTTCTACAATATTCAGATCAAAACCAACGCCTACTATTATTCCTTAAACACTCTCATAACAATGACGAACTACCCAAGAAAGTAGAGAAAAAATAATAACTTAAAGANTCTCTCTCTCTATCTCTCTATCTATCTCTTTCTCTCTTAGGTTTCTAAATCAAAAAGAAAACCAGCAACGAAGCCTTTGTTCTCAGGCATGTTAGACATTTCAGGTATGGCATGTTCGTAGGCCTTTTGTTTTTCTTTTTGATCTTCATATTTTGTGTATTTCATCAGATCTGTAGCTAGGGTTTTAATAGATGAGAGGCTTTTATAGATGAGAGAAATTGTTAGGATTTTTTTTTAGTTTACTAAATTAAAAAAACTCATGTTGTTTATGTTTACCAAAAAATTGTTTACATCTCTCTTTTTCATCTGCTCATTAGTCATTCATCTCTTTTTATGTCTCTTTTATCACCGATCTATCGTTAGTTAGGGTTTTTATTTTTTTCCAGATCTTTATCTAGGTTTACTTTTTATTTTTTGGTCAGAACTTTAGCTATTGTTTAAATAGTTTAGTGGGTTTTACAGTTAAGAAGGCTTAACAGTAGGGTCAAAGAGGGCTTTAACAGATGAAAAAGTTTTTTTAAAAAATTGTTTATCTAGTTAGTGATTTTGATTTTAATTATTAACAAGTATATTAGATCTTTAACTAGAGTTTAAACAAATCAGCTTTTCTGGTTATTTTTTTTACAGGAAAAGAAGAGAAGAAGGAGGTGACTTTGGGTGAAATTTGGAAAAATCTAAGGCCACCTAAGGTAAGATCTAACCTCCAAAGCCTTATTATACTTTGATTTTCTGAATTTCTTCTAGGGTTTTTATGAAAATCAGGATTTAGTGTACTTAAGATGATGGTGAAGAGACTATTCTTTGAAAAGGGCTACTGACTTTTCTCCTCATGTAACCCCCTTTTTTATTCTATATATTCTTTCTCAGTTTCAAAAAATGGTAAAGAGACCACGAGAGCTTAAGATCAATTTATAAGGGAGCCTCCAAGCTTATCTAACTACCTAAGGTAATGTTTTATCAACTTATCTCTTATTGTAGTTGTTTTGACTTTTGAGGGATTCAAATTAGGGGTTGTGATGGAAAACGAAATCTGGTGTAGGAAAGTTGTTTGAAGGTTGCAATTCAAGTTTTTGTAGGTGAATCCATCCACTTGTCATCATTGTTTGGTCTATTTGTATAAGACTACTATCTTAATGTCTAAAGTGTGAGTGTTATGATGTTAAAACAATAGATACTTTTTATACATTATTGGCTTTTTCTGGGATGGGGTTCCAGGAGTTGTGGTGAATGAATTGTTGATAGGGAATTAAGTAACACTCACAGGTCTGCTCTCTCTCTCTCTCTCTCTCTATTTCTCTCATTCTCCAAGTCTTTTACCAAACATTTAGTTTGATTTTTGTGTTTTTAGGGTTTAATTTCAACGTCACCATCTTTAATCGATCGTAGGGTTTTAGGATTTTCAATCTGAAATCTTCTCTCATCATCTCTTTCTCTTTCACGAAATTTTTCTGCCCTAAAATTTTTCTTCAGTCTCTATTTCTCTTTCTCTTTCAATTTTCGTCTCTCATGAAATTTTTTTGTTCCCACAGGTACCACGACCTTGAAACCCAAATCCCAGTCACTTTGGCACTTCACGAAATCTTTCTATCTCTCTCTATCTCTCTCTCATGAAACCCTATCTCTCTCTCTCTCTCTCTGTTTGGTTGTCAGGTAGAGGCAACTAACAGCAGCAGCAGCAGAGCCATTGTCTTCGTTAGATCCAAATGTAGTTTCAAGGTTTGGCTTTGATTTAACAATAATAGGATTTTCATTTCAATTTCAGTAAACAATGGTTTTATACATTTTGATTTCAGTAAACAACCTTCATAAAATTAGTAAACTAAACAAAAACCTAGCTAAAACTTTGAATGTGGTTTGGAGATTATCAAATGATCTATATTTTTGGGTTTGGGGGACTATCGATAAGTAAACCCTAGGGCTTTGTTAAGTTTTGAAGTTAAACTTTAGCTTTGTTAAGTTTTGAAGTTAAAAAAATGGGGATTCCCTAATCAGCCAATAATATATTGGATGGTCTTTATAAGAAATATATATATTATATGCTAGGATCTGAGATTTTTTCTGTTAAATATTGGTAGCTTACTTATTTCTTTAATTTTTTTGTGTTTCTTTATTCTTCTCATTGTTTGTTAATATATATATAAATAGAGCATGCATTAGTTAAGATATTTCCTCATTATAAGTAGCTTTCATTCATCTTTGTATACTGGTGACTAGTGTTTTCTGTTAACTACATATATCTTCCACTTCTCCATGTGAACAGTGATTGGTTATAAACGCAAGAACAAATGGTATTTTCCTCAGTACTGAATAGTCTTTAAGAATGCCGAGCAACGAGTGAAAAGGAGAAATAATAGGTAAAAATGAGCTTCTGCTTCAGTCCATGTATTCCATCGATTGGTTAAATGCACTCATCTATAATTTTGTTCTTTATGGGGTTAATTTTTAGAAGAACATACTAGTACCTGACTTATTAAGCATGTATATCTATATGTGACATTTCCTTAAGTCTTGGGAGTTAAATAAGAGTATGTGAGTGTGCGTCTATGTTGGCTTTGCATCACTGTAATGGTGATGGTAGTTACATGTTCTTTTCCGACTCTGACATCATTAAACATATAATGTTCTTTTCTCACATTATCTAGATTTAGTATGATTTTTCTGTTTCATGTTCTTTTCTCCCATAATCTAGGTTCACGGTAATTCATTTGAATAAAAACTTATTTTGCTCTTTAGGATCGCACATGCTTTAGAGGTAAATGTTTTATTTGATACATACATAAACTATTCATTCACTACACATATCATGCTGCAAATTAGCTATACAATTATATTTCTGAATCATCTTTCCTTTTTGTGCACATGTGATAGGTACATAAACTATTTATGATGTTTGTTCCATTTTCATGGTACATCAATAAGTTTCTGAATCATCTTGGTGATAACGCTTTCTGCTCTGTGCAGCTGTGCGCACCATAATGCCTTGCCTTGTCCAGTATCCAACTGAGCCATTAACATTTTTGAAGCCACAACATAGTACGTGAGCAACTTGTAGCATTATTGCTTTTCATCTTTAATCTCCTAAAGTCAATGTCAGTTAATTTCTATTTTTATTCATTTTAGGTGTTTGAATTGCAGCTATGCACACCATAGTGCATTGCCTTGTCCAATACCCAACTAAGCAATCAACATTGTTGAAGCCAGAACATAGTACGTGAGCCACTTGTAGCATTATTGCTTTCCATCTTTAAGTTTAATTATCTTCAAGTTTTATTTAGTATGTGTAGAATAATACGTTGATGACCTCGGTTCAGCACTAGGCACATATGGGATATTTCGTAAGATTCTTTCCATATAATGAGTTTTGTGCTTGTAATGATTAGTAATTGATTTCGAATGTGAATTATATTGTATGGAATGAACTTCTTATTGTTGATGTTGTTGTTGTTGAAGACAGTATAGTACTACTGATAAAATGAAGAACAAAATTGAAAACAACAGATGAGGGAAAGTGATGAACAACTAGCTAGAGATCAAAGACATGCAGAAACAGATAATATATAGATTAGAACTCAACTAAGTTAGGTTACCTTCAAGCTTATATTTTTCAATATCTTAATTACTTAACTGAGTTTTTATTTTGTATGTGTAGAATATTCGAAGCCCTTAGATTAGAACTAAGCCTATATCGGATATATATACTTAGTAAGATTGTATATTTTCTCACTAAATTTATACTTTATAATGCCTAGTAGAGTTTCCATTAATTCTTTTCATGCAATGTGTTTTGTGCTTGTAATGATCGACATGACCAGCTGTTGTTGTTGCAACTAGAAAGTACATTTAGAAGTGTACTCAAGCCATATTTTATCGAGAAATATAATAAACACTGATAATCATGTACGTCTCATTATCTTGGATAAAATAATNGTTCCGAAACCTCAATTGGTGGTTCCGGATCCGGTACCGCTAGGATCCGCGGGTACCCGATACCCGTTTTAAATTATTATTTTTTATTTTTTTCACATAAAACTTATTTGTATTTTGTATTTTCGTATTAAATTAAATTATAAAATTTATTTTATTATAAAATTTGTTATAATAAAATGAGGTCCCGGAGCCGCAAAAAACGGTTCCGGTACCGGTTCGGTTCCAGATATTATGGTACCCATTGACACCCCTAATTATGGGCCACCATTTCTACCACCACAGCCTCCACTGTTCCTTCCTCTTCCACCTCTGCCACCACCACCGTTATTTCCATAACGACCATAACCTCCATCACCTGAAACCAACGACCGACGTTACCGTATCCACCACCTCCCCCACTTCCAAATCCATAGCTACCACCGCGACCACCTCTTCCACCACCGCCATCGCAATAGCTGTTACCTCTGCCTCCCTGAACAAAATCCCCATTAGCGAGACTTCATTAAGCTTCAGATTTAATCGAGAATTGATTGACGAAGACCTTCACCACCATCGTCAGGAGTGATGAACCCAAAATCTTTTTGGTCGTTAAACCACTTGACTACTAATCTACTTCCCTACACTACGGATCTATCTTTAGGCACACTAATCAATCCTAAAAAATAGAAAACCCTAACCCTGGATCTCTTTTGTCAAACCAGATCTAACCTCTTTTTCTTATTTTTTGTTCTCTCTTCGTTTTCCGGCGAGATATTAGATGTTTTCCGACCAAAAAAATGCTCAAAACCAGTTCCGTCCCCTCCTCTCCATTTCTCATATATTTTTTTGGATCGTGCTAAAGTGACACTAACTGTTTGGTGTCAATAGTGTCGACACTAGGCGTTTTTGGCCCAATACAAAGGCTTAGGGCCTACTATAAGAGTTGATATTTTGTGAGCATGTTCTCCTCACCATGTAGATCATCCTTCCAAAAAATTAACCTATTATAATACTTCTAGCTAGATCAAAAGTTGGACTCTATTACTAACCGTTTATGTTATTTATTTTACTTACGATTAGTAATAGAGTCCAACTTTTGATCTAGTTAGAAGTATTATAATATATTAATTTTTTGTGAAGATGATCTACATAGTGAGTAGAACATACTCACAAAATATATCAGCCCTTACAATGGGACTTAAGCCCTTGTATTGGGCCAAAAAATCCCGATGTCAACACTATTAACACTAAATAGTTGGTGTCACACTAGAACGGTCCTATTTTTTCCTAATAATAGTTTTTAAATTTTTTTATTTAAAAAAAAATATTCTTACCTCAACTTTTCTGTTCTTTTTGGGAGAAGGAAAAAAATTGAGGATAGGAGTTGATGTTATGTAAAGGAAATTTTTTTTTGGGATATGAAGTTAAAATCAACGGTGGTGCAGCTAGGTCTGAAACATTTGGTTTCAGACTTGGCTGATAACATCAGGACTCAAAAAAAAAAAAAACTCCAATTCAAAATCTTCACAAGGTCTTGGCGTATCTCCATATTAGCCCGACAGGTGGGGTACAATTAGGTAATTTCTACGACGTTGAATTCTTATTTTATCAGAAGAAAGAATGATTTAATTTTAATAACCTTAGAGTATTTCTCACGATATTGACTTTGCTGCAGTAAAATAGAATCATCTACCATGGAGATAGAGGATCTGCGAGTCCTTCGCTCGTTGTTATTATTTAGGTTCTTCATGCAGTCTCAAATAAACCACCAACAAACAGAGTATGCGTTCAGTTTGAGCTAGCAGATATGGTTACAACTAGTAGAATTGACAAAGCTCTTCTTCCTTTTCTTCTCTCCTCACTCACCTTCTTTTTTCTTGCCTTGGATAACTGTAGTACTGCAGTAGATAACACCACGGTTACACCAACCCAGTACATCACTGATCCTCAAACTATTACTTCCTCGGGGGAAATCTTCAAACTTGGGTTCTTCAGCCCTGCTAATTCTACCAATCGCTACGTTGGAATTTGGTATAACAAGACCCCAACCATCGTATGGGTCGCCAACAAAGATAACCCACTAAGTGATTCTTCTTCTGGAATTATAAAGATCGCAGATGATGGAAATCTTGTAATTTTGANGAACCATGCAAAACTGTTTCTGCAAAACTCTTTTTTTTACGCAAAAATGCTTTTTGCAAAACTGTTTTTATGCAAAAATCCTTTTGCAAAACTATTTTTATGCAAAAATGCTTTTGCAAAACTTTTTTACAAAACTGTTTTCATGTAAAAATGCTTTCGAAAAACTGTTTTTGCAAAACGGTTTTTGCAAAAGTCAAATAAACAAAAGTTAAGGAAAACTCTTTGTTTTTTTTACTGATTTTTTTTCTAAAAAAAAATAAAATAAAACAAACGAAAACACAACAAAACAATATATTTTTTTTGCTGTTTTTTTTAAAAAAAACGAAATTAAAAAACAAAACAAAACAACTTTTTTTTTTGTTGTTTTTCCTGTTTTTGTAAAAAACGTTTTTCTTTTTAAAACATTTTTTTTTGTTTTTCCTTTTTTTTAAAAAAAAAACAAAACAAAAATAAAATAAAAAAAATCTTTTTTTTTCTTTCTTTCTCTTTCCTCCTCCCTTCTTCTTCCCCCCTTCACGTCTGGTTCAGATGTTTTTTTTTTTTTTTTTTTTCTTCTTTCTCCTCTAACGTCTCTCTCACTCTCTTTCTTTCTAACAGCCCTTTTCCTTCCCTCCTTTTCCTTCCTTCTTCTTTCTCCTTCTTCCTTGTCGACAGTAGCAGCAGAGGCTGCTTTATTTTCTTTTTTTTTTAACTGTCGATGATGACAGCAGCAACTGTGGCTGCTGTCTGTCCTTCTCCCTCTTTGTTATCTCTCTATCTCTCAGTCTCTTCTCTCTTCTATTCTCTCTCAATCTTTCTCACTCGATCTCTTTCAGCTCTCTCTTAATCTTTCTCTATTCTCTCTCTCTAGCTCAACCACGATGACAGCAGCAACGGTTGCTGCTGTCTCTCTCTCTCTCAACTCTCTATCTCACAGTCTCTTCTCACCTTTCTTCTCGATCTCTCCCTCAATCTCTTTGTTCTCTCTATCTCTCTCAAACTCTCGAACTCTCTCTGTCAGACGAAACCCGAAAAACCCCCCTCCAACTCCCCTCTCCTTTGCTCTCTCTTATCTCTCTGCTTTCTCACAGACCAGCCGACCAGACCTCCCACGTTTTCAGTCGACATCCACCCCATTTTTCTCCTCCTTTCTCTCTCTGTCCCCCATGCCTTCTCCACCAAAACAGAGACGAGGATGGGGAGGTGTGTGGCTGTCACACACGCACCCCCTATCTCTATTATTTTATTTTTATATTCTTTTCTTTTTTCACTTTTTTTTTATAAAAAAAAATGTTTTTTTTTTCGTTATTTTATGTATTTTTTAAGTGAAAATGGGTCCCACACTTATTGAAAAACAAAATTCACCTAAAAAAAAGATTTTTTAGACAAAAACAAAAGATTTGGAAAAAAATTGAGGTGGGCCAATCCCGTCGCGCCACGTGGCGACGCCCTTGTCAAAAAAAGGGGAATCCGACGTTTCCTCGACTGAAATGGTTAAGAGTTTCTCGAGATTTGGTTCTCTACTTGTTCCGGCCCTGAACCGAAACCCGGATGAGGAGTGAAGCCTGCTTAGTCACAATGAAGCAATTTTTGTTAAATTTTGCACGTAAATCGAGGCGCGGCCAAAACAGGTATTTTCCAAGGTATGCGAAAATTTGGCGTCTACA
>MVGT01001355.1:208815-253369 GCA_002174775.1 Macleaya cordata | reverse complement strand
AAATTTTGTCTCAGCTTGCAGATCGAGCATAACTCAAATGGAGTTTTAGTCCATCAAACGGCATATACTGAGAAGATCCTGAAGCGATTTAACATGGACAAAGCGCATCCATTGAGTACTCCTATGGTTGTGAGATCTCTTGATATTGAGAAAGACCCATTCCGACCAAAGGAAGAAGATGAAGCACTACTTGGCCCTGATGTACCATATTTGGGTGCAATCGGCGCATTGATGTACTTGGCCCAATGTACCCGACCAGACATTGCATTCGCTGTGAATCTATTAGCCAGGTTCAGTTCTGCCCCGACAAGGAGACACTGGACATGTGTCAAGCAGATTCTCCGTTATCTCCGCAGGACTACAGACATAGTATTGGTATGAGACGGATATATCATCATGCAGACTGACTTGAGCGCCTGCTTAGTCAGGGGGAGTATACTAGTGTCTGCATTTGTCTGACTGGACCTTATCGTGCTGTACTCTTTTTTCTTTGACAAGGTTTTGTCCCTCTGGGTTTTCCTTGCCAAAGTTTTTAATGAGGCAGCTTATGCGAGTCCAGCACTCTTCTAGGTCTTTGTACTCTTTTCCTTAGCTCGGTTTTTGTCCCTCTGGGTTTTCCATGGTAAGGTTTTTAACGAGGCAATTCTCTTAGAATGGTGGACATCCAAGGGGGAGTGTTATATATTAGGTGACAGCTTTTTGGCTGACTCACCATTCACGATGTGGCTGAATGCCACCACTGTGCATGCGTGTTGTGCATGCACCCCACGATGCACCCCCCTTTTACCTTTCCTTCCTATATATGTTACAGAGAGATAGAGATTAGGAAGAGGAACAAAAATTTTGTACGAGTTAGTAAGTTAACAGAGAGATACAAGTAACAGAAAAATGTTCTGTACGAAAATCAAGTCTGTATGAGAGATATATATTATACGATGAATATGTACGTTATACAAGAGTAAAAAGTAATATCCTCTTCCACTTCTCTCAATATATCTTTGGTGTGCCCCAGAAATTATAACATAAAGTACGAAACCAAACTATTTTAGGACTCTAGTGGGTAACTTAGGTATTTATTATTAATAAAAGGTTATCTTTGGAGCTCGTTAGAGAGAGAGAGAGTTTCAAGGTGGGTAAGGAGAGGAGCTCGGCTAGGGCATTCTAACCAGGTAGGTTTCTCATCCCTAAAAACTTCGTAGCTTCTTCCAAATTCACTGCTAGATACCTATGTTGATTTAGTATAGCCTAAAGCTAATAGAGTTATTTAAGTTAGACTTAGGGCATGTTTGTTTTTTGTCTGATTCGGCATCTGAATTTGACTCGACATCTGAATAGGGTTGAGTTAGATTTCAGATCATTTGTTTTTTAGTTTTTATATTTCTGACTCACTTTTGACTCAGCTAGAATATCTGACTCGTAGGTAAATGAGTCAGGTATAAAATAGAGCTGAATGGTGAGGACTCCATCTGACTAGGGTTAAATGACGAACTTACCCCCGTCATATTTAAACACAAATCGATCGAATTTTTCCATCTATTGGACAAAACATAACTCTCTCACGTCTTTCTCTTCCAAATCAAAACCCTAGACAAATGAAACCAAACCCTAGAGAAATGAAATCCTAACGAAGATCCAAACTTGCAGATCCGCTTGAAGATTGATCTCTACGTTTTAAATCTAAACTTCTTCACTCCAAGCTCTTCATTATCTCTCCCCGACTTTTATTGATCTCTGCACTTTATTTGGTTAGTCTCTCTTTCCCTATCTCTCTCTAGAATGATTGTTCTGGTTTTACATATTAAGTTCTAGGGCTTTTTTTTAATCTCTCTTCTTATTTCGTCTAGTTTGGCAGGAAATCGTTTTTGATTGGTAGAAGATTTGGTTGAAGGATTTCTGTTCTGCTCATTTGTTTCAGGTAACTTCGTCGGATTTCTTATTCCAGATCTCTAGTTTAGGGTGTTTTAAAAAAAAATCTAGGGCTTTTATTCCATCGATTTATATTTTTTATTTTCACTTTGGTGGTTTAATTAAAGGATTTAGATCGATTTGGGTTTGGATTCTTTAGTTAAGGGGTTTTAGGATTCTTCTTCCTCAGCGTATAATTTGCCATGTTTCTGTGTGTCAGTACTGTGTTTGTACTCATAATCATGATTCGTTTGATTTCTTTTTTGAAGTCTCCACCTCCATCAATTTTAGCCGTTTTGATTCATTTTTGCAAGCTCCACCAACCTTCAGGGTAAGTAGATTTTAGGGGTTAATTAGTTTGCTTAGATGTTTTCATTATGGTTAAGTGTTAATCAATTTTAGGGGTTTTCTATGAACTGAGTTAGGGTTTCTGTTTAAACTTTTTTCTTTTAACTGAATTTGTGTTTTCTCCATTTTCAATGGCTTTTTTTGGTCTTCATTTTTGTTGTGTTTTACTTTTGGTTGTATGCTTAGTATGTGTAATGTTTAATGCTCACCAGAACCTTTTTTGGTGTTTCCTTTTATTTTCTTTTAGACTTCTAACCTGTACTGCCAGTGTAGATGTTGTTGATCATGGTAGAGGTTTGTGATTAGTGCTTTAATTAAATAATTTTATGGTTCCTTAAAAAGTTTGAAGTCTTTTTGTTCTTTCTTCTTTGTTTGTGTATTAAAAAGTTAGATTTCTTATAAATGTAATCAGATGATGAAAAAAGAAAAGCATTTGGGTATCCATGGAAATTAAGATGCATCTCTGTTATCCTCTGTATATTAATTTGCAGGTTTATTAATTAGTTTGCCTTGCAGAATTTTAATTGGTCCGATGTATATATCTTAATTAATTAATCTCTTACCTAGCTAATTAATTAACACATTCTCTCTCTAGATCTCTCTCATATATATACTTATGCATGTGTGTTGCTGCTTGTTCAGGATCATCGATCAGTTGTTATATCATATAAGGTCGGTCACAGATGCCAAAGAAGACGAAAGGGTTGTGACCAATGTTTTAAAAACCGGACCAGTAATCGAACCGGAGAAGCTAGTGGGTTGGGTCAATCTGGTTCAACCAGTGGGTTGACCAGTGGGTTAAGTCTAAACTATTAATACAATAACAACAATAAAAACTTACTGTGTTATGCAGCACAGTTGGTAAAGTATCTTTTTGAAGCCACTTATAGGTCTTGTGTTCGAAACTCAAAGTTTTGGGAAATGCTAAAACTCTTAAATTACAATTAGTTGTATAGCAATTATATAGTCATAATGACAACAATCTAATGGTAGCTGAAATGGTAAGAGGTTTGTCACTTGAGGGTCTTGGGTTCAAAACCCAACAAGCTCATTTTTGCAAAATATAAAAAATTATAACACTTTAACTTAAAAAAAAACCGGTTTAAAAATCAACTGGGTCACCTGGTTCACTGGTTCAACCGGCTGGGTTGACCGGTTCACATTAAAAAAGACGGTTTTTGAGAAAATTATTGGGTTAATGTTGACCGGAACCGGAAATTTGACTGGGTCACCGGTTCACCGGTTGAACCGACCGGTCCGGTCCGATTTTTAAAACACTGGTTGTGACTGTGGTTAACCCAAGGGAAATAAAGCTTGGGAGTAGAAAGTACTATAGATACATTGCTTACAATTCCTCCTTGCACTGAAAATGTTCTTTGGACCATCGTTTGAAAGGTACCTTCCCTAGTTGATTCTTTTATAATTAAGTGCTAGACCAATTAATTAAGCACCAATGCATATAAACTATGTACCCATTCATCAATTAACATTAATTACTCATTAATTTCACTTGATTATATCAGGTTATGACAGTTTCTAGAGAACAAGTCAGATAACCAAGGGACGCTGTCCACGACGTAAGTGATCCCTAGCTCATGTATATTGACAACTNTCGCAATGAAATAATTATCGACGATATTTTTTCCTTTTCAGTAGCTACTGACATCGTCACAGAGAACGATGATATTGAGCCACGCTCTATAGAGGAATGCCGACATAGAAATGATTGGGCAAAATGGAGAAAAGCTATCCAAGCAGAGTTGGCTTCCCTTGCAAGGCGTGAGGTGTTTGGACCAGTAGTACCAACACCCGCGAATGTGAACCCTGTGGGAAACAAATGGGTCTTTGCAAGAAAACGCAATGAGAAAAACGNTTCTCAATGTTCTCATGGTGCAAATGAGGTAGCATATAATTTAAACACTGATTTAAATGTAATGGAAAAATCTGTGTTAAATTTCTATGGGTGTTTTGATTACTGAATGTATAAATTTATAATCTTTGTTTGAATTGATTTGGTTGAGACTTGGAATATGAAAATAGGGTTGAAATGTTGTTGATTTTATATGGTATAAATTTCAGTGAAGGTTTTAGTTTAAGCCCATGATACAAATGCATTAATACATACAAGGGTAAAATTATCAACCGGAAGATGAGTCAGATGAATCAGATGAGTAAAAAACAAACATATTTTTTTCTTAAGAAGTCAGATGAGTCAAATTCAGATGAGGCAGATCCAGATGAAACAGATCAGATGAGTCAGTTCAGATGAGTCAGATTTATAAAAAAAAAAACAAACACGGCCTTAGATGAGTTTTCAATGATCTAGAATTGATTTTCTGTAACTTTTCAAATCTGTTTTTGACAAACAAAATTTGTTATCTTCTTCAACTTTGATTTCTATTGCTAGACTTGTCATTGGAGTTAGCATTAATGACTGCTTAGGTCTTGGTTACAGCAATTGAGAGCTTGTGCTAAAATCAGTTCTAGATAGTAGACGTTTTGGGTATTGTATCTGGCCCTCTTGAATCTGATTTATTTTGAGCTTTCATTAATTATTCAGTTTAGGACGATAGTTTAGGGCAGAACAGTGACAATGTTTAATCGGTTTGAATAAATCTTCTCTAGGCCATGTTGTGCTGAAAAATCACGTGAGATTTGATGATTCATATTCTAATCTAACAAGTGGTCAGAATTTATGATTGTTAATTCGTAATTAAATGGTTCACTAGATCTGATTTTTAATTTCAGTATATATAAGTAAATATGTTTTGCATAATAAATTGATATAAAAGGGAGCTTATCAATCTAATACAGGTCTAATTTTGCATTCCTCTTTTTTAAACTGATTACATTATTTTATATGGAACTATATAGCTTGTTAGTAGTGTTGTAGATATGTTGAACTAATTATTCAAGTGTGGAACCAGGTGCTTATACTAGAGATACTTCGTCGTTGTGTTGTTTAGATTGATTGTTATACTTGTGGTGTTTGGTATGTTGGGTCAATGTGAGACGATGAAACACCCTTAGGGAGATCCTTGAACATTGGAATTTCACGATCAATAGCTTCTCAACCTAAAATATCCTATTATGGATTTGAAGGATACATGTGGTTGCTATGTGTTATTTGGTGGTTGGTTCAACCTTCTCTATTTTGTAGTTATGCGATGACCGAGGGATCGCATGATGATTAATGAAGGTAACCATAGCCGAGGTTAGTTACCCATATATAGAGCGTATGGGTTGATGTTAACACAAGGTTTCCCAATGCATGATTGGGTTAGCTTGTGGACCACAAAATGGGGTTACTTGACGGGTAACTTAAGAAACAGTTAAGTGTAGTGAGATCAACTTATTTATCTGAAGGTTCATAGACTTCACATCAGCTGTTAAATGTAGGAGTTTGTACTAGGTGTGGAACCGAAACATGTCAATAATATCTGTGTGGGCATTCTAGCTTAATGAAATAATACATTTCTTGTTTGGGTTTATATAGTGGGGTTTTATGCATGTGAGGACTTATTGTAGTTGGGTTCTGACCCAACCTATTAATTTTGCAGGACAAAGTGAGCAGGGAGGATAACCCACTTAATTCGTAGGGAGGCGCTTCAGAATCTGCTTTCATTTTTAGTTTAGATTTATTGGTAGGAGATTTAATTTGCTTTAGGAAGTCCTACTTATTCTTTCATTTAATTTGAGTACCGACCTGCACGTCGAAGACTTTTATTGCCCTTCCATAATACTTTTATTTTATTTAAACTCTTCTACTTCGTCATTATTTGATTAATAACATCATTTAAGTTATTTGGTTTATGTTGACATGTGAGTTCCATATTTGCCTCGTAATGGCATGTATGGTAGATATGTTGTAGTACCTTAGAATGTTCCTAGGTTTGGGTTTCAGGGGCGGCCGACCTGAGGATCCAAATTTGGGGCGTTGCAAAGTGGTATCAGAGCTCGAGGTCAATAAATCCTAGGGATTGTGTGTTGGGCTTGATTTATCATGTTAGGCATAATTTTAAGAGCACTTTGATTGTTGTATATGAGCTGAATAAAATTATTTGTGTGATTGATCTTTTGTTTGTTTTGTGACAATTAGAAATATGGATGGTGAGGGAGCTTCTGGTTGTCGACTTCACACTAAAGGTCGCGGTAGAGGTCTGGGTAGGAATCTTGGTGGTAATCGAGGTCGAGGATGTGGCAGAGGTCAATAGGGAGGAGCTAGTGACAGGGAGTCTGAGAGCACCAACAGGACGCCCACGTGTTCTCAGAGTACTACCCAAAATCAAACAGGAAGTGAGGGAGATACCTCATCTACGCAAAATCAAGCTGGGCAAGGGGCAGGCGAAACAATAAACCTGCAGACTATGCAGCAGTTAATGACTACTCTGATCGATACAATGTTGAATACTAGACTTGGACAACCAGTACCAACAGGTGTAAACCAGGGGCCAGTAGCACCAGCAGTTATGAATATGATGCCACCCGTGGCAAATCAGAGGGCACCCACAGAGAAGTCGTGGATGGAATGCTATCGAGAATTTCAAGGGATGAAACTAACTACTTTTACTGGGAAAGGAGGTCCTGTAGAGGCACATCAGTGGTGCAAGAAAATGGATAAGATTCTCGAATAGTTCGATAGCTCTGAAGCATATAAGTAGAGGATGGCAGTGTTCCAATTAGAGGAGAATGTTGCTACATGGTGGGATACCCAGTCTAGGTTGGTAGATCCCATGCAGCTAACCTGGACACAGTTCAAGGAACTCTTCGTCGAGCATTACTTTCCTTTTCCAGCACAGCAGGCCATGGCAAGAGAATTTTAGGAGTTAAAGCAGAGGGATAATCAGACAGTCCTTGAGTATGAGAATGAATTCGATCTACTATCGCTCTTTGCAAGCCACCTCATACCAACTGATCAAGTCAAAATAGATAAATTTCTTAACGGTTTGCACAGTGGGATAGCTCGGCACATGATTGGACAACCCACTTCGACACTTACCAGAAGGTGGTGAATTATGCTAAGGCACATGATTACAGAATTCAGGAAGCAAAAAAAAATAAGAGCGCTAAGACAGAAGCTAAGTCAGCTGAGAAGAATGAACAGAAAGGCAGAAATGGCAATGGTAAGGATAGTTGGAAGCACCGTCGCCAGAACTATCAAGGTCAACAGAATTGGAAGAGACAACGAACTGATGGGGATAATAACACTAATGATCGAGCTATCGTTCAAGCACAACCCCAGGCATTAAGGACTAATGAGATAGGTCAGAGACCATTCACAGGATATTGCCATACATGTCACGAAAAAGGGCACAAGTCCGCTGAGTGTCCAAGGAGGGACAGAGCACAAGCAGGGAATAATGAACGACATTAGGAGTAAAACCATCTGCCACCACCAGCTCAAGGGAGACCACAAGGTCGTGGGCAGCAACCACAGATGAATGCTATTATGCCTAGAGATGGTCAAGCACAAGCAGAAATGATGGAAGGTACTTTCCTTATTCACACAAGACCTTGTAAAGTATTGTTTGATTCTGGGGCTACCCATTCATTTATTTCTGCCATATTCGTGAGCACCTTAACAATTGTTTTAGAGCGTTGTGCTAGACCATTTGAGGTATTGTCACCTAAGGGTAGACCAGTGTCTATAGATTATATGTGTAGAGGTTGTTTTATTTGCATAGGTGAATTAGTTTTCGCAGCTGATCTATTTGTCCTAGAGTTAGTTGGGTACGATGTGATCCTGGGCATGGATTGGCTTGCGGCTTACCATGCACTGTTGGACTGTTTTGCTAAGACAGTCACATTTTTCATCCCGGGAGAGGAAGAAATTGTAGTGTCTACTCTGACTGATGGTTTGATGATGAATAACCATCTATATTGTACTACACTAGAAGAGCCTTTGGTAGAGAGTAAGCAGATTGAGACTATTGACGTGGTTTATGAGTACCACGAGGTGTTTAGTGATATACCAGGCTTACCGCCACGCAGGAAGATTGACTTCTGTATAGAGTTGGAACCTGGTACTACACCTATAGCTTGAACTCCTTATTGAATGGCTCCAGTAGAAATGCGTGAGCTCAAAGATCAAATTCAGAAGTTGCATGATCAGGGCTTTATTAGAAAGAACAGTTCTACTTGGGGCGCACCTGTCCTCTTTGTGAAAAAGAAAGACAGGACTATGAGGCTATGCATTGATTATCGAGAGTTGAATAAGGTTACAATTCGGAACAAGTATCCTTTACCGAGGATTGATGACTTGTTTGGCCAGCTGAGGAGAGCGCGGTGGTTTTCCAAGATCGACTTAAGATCTGGATACCATCAGCTAAGAGTGCGAGAGGAAGATATTCCGAAGACTGCATTTCTGGCTCGGTACGGTTCGTTTGAGTTCTTGGTCATGCCATTTGGTTTGACTAATGCACCGGTAGTTTTCATGGATCTCATGAATCGTGTATTTCGAGATTTTTTGGGCAAATTCGTGATTATGTTCATAGACGACATCCTTATTTACTCCAAGACGCGGGAAGAGCATGCAGATCACTTACATCAGGTGCTACAAACATTAAAAGATCACTAATTATATGCCAAACTCGAAAAGTGTGAATTCTGGCAGGAAGAGGTGAAGTTTCTGGGGCATGTTATTTCTGGAGCAGGTGTATCGGTTGATCCTTCTAAGGTTCAGGCGGTACTTGAGTGGAAGCAGCCCACCTCTGTGATCGAGATTCGTAGTTTCTTAAGATTAACAGGGTATTATCGATAGTTTATCAAGGGGTTCTCAAGTATTGCAGGCCCTTTGATAAATCTCACAAAGAGAGAAGTGCCTTTCAAATGGAATGCAGAGTGTGAGCAGGCTTTTCAAGAGCCTAACATAAAATTAACTTCAACACCAGCTCTGATCATTCCAGAGAGTGGAGTTCGGCTAGTAATCTACACTGATGCATCGATTCAAGGCTTAGTTTGTGTTTTGATGCAAAGCGATGTGGTTGCTTATGCCTTGAGACAG
This sequence comes from Macleaya cordata, assembly GCA_002174775.1. Lineage (NCBI taxonomy): Eukaryota > Viridiplantae > Streptophyta > Magnoliopsida > Ranunculales > Papaveraceae > Macleaya > Macleaya cordata. The sequence goes on along the minus strand of MVGT01001355.1, from coordinate 244,113 downwards.
TTGAGACCGCATGAACGAAACTATCCAACCCATGATCTTGAATTGGCAGCTATAGTTTTTGCTCTCAAGATTTGGAGGCACTATTTGATAAGAGAAAAGTTTGAGCTTTTTACAGATCACAAGAGTCTCAAATACCTCTTCTCACATAAGGAGTTAAATATGTGACAACGTAGGTGACTAGAGTTGCTCAAGATTACGACTTCACCCTACAATATCATCCAGGGAAGACCAATGTTGTGGCGGATGCACTAAGTCAGCAACCGAGGGGTTTAGTGGCCACACTGATGGTCCGACAGTGGAGTATGTTAGAGGAAGTAACAACTTTTGATTTCTACATGGCAACGCTAGGAGAGAGACATATGTTCTTGGGAAACATGACCATTAGACCATCTCTTTTGAGTCGTATTTTGAAGGTGGTGTCAGAATCAATTGAAACTGATGTAAGAAGCAAATGATGATAGTTTTACCGTTGGTCAGAATGGAGGATTGAGGCTTCGAGGAAGGTTGTATGTACCGAAAGACCCAGAATTGAGACGAGATATTCTGGATGAGGCACATCATGGCAAGTATACTATTCATCCTGGAGGCAATAAGATGTATAGAGATTTGAAACGACAGTATTGGTGGTCGGGGATGAAACGTGACTTTGCCGAAAATGTGCGTAAATGCTTTATTTGTCAACAAGTGAAGATAGAGCATCGAAATCCAACAAATAAGTTGCAGCCTTTAGACATTCCAGAGTGGAAGTGGGAAAATATATCTATGGATTTCATCACGGGATTACCACGCTCGAGTGGGAGTCACGATGCAGTGTGGGTGATAGTTGACAGGTTGACTAAGTCAACACACTTTCTACTTGTTAAGACGAATGATCGTGGAGACAAGCTAGCTCGGTTGTATATAAAAGCGATAGTCAAATATCATGGTGTTCTTGTGTCAATCATTTTAGATAGAGATTCGTCATTTACGTCTCGTTACTAGAGGGGTTTCCAAGCTGCCATGGGATCCTCTTTAGACTTTAGTACTGCATTTCATCCTCAAACGGATGGACAAACAGAAATGGTGAATTAAGTGCTCGAGGACATGTTACGATGCTGCATTCTGGATTTCGGGAGTAGTTGGCACGATCACTTGCATTTGGTGGAGTTTGCGTATAACAACAGTTACCATGCTAGTATCGGAATGGCACCATTCGAAGCACTCTACTGGAGGCCTTGTCGATCGCCGTCATGTTGGGTAGAGGTTGGAGATGCCAAACTCTCGGGACTAGATATGGTTCGTGACTCATCCGATAAAATTGCATTAATCAGAGAAAGATTACATGTTGCATAGAGTTGCTAGAAAAGTTTTGCTGATAAGCGACGCCGAGATTTAGAGTTTGCAGTCGGAGATCAGGTTCTATTAAAAGTATCGCCTATGAAGGGAGTACTGCATTTTGGGAAGAAAGGGAGCTTGCACCGAGGTTCGTAGGACCATTTTCCATCATTGAGAGAGTGGGGAAGGTAACATATTGACTTGCTCTACCTGAACAATTAACAAGAGTTCACAATGTATTCTATGTTTCAATGCTTCGGAAGTATGTAAGGGATGAAGATCGCCATACAATGATTGATTATCAGGATCTAGAGTTGCAAAAAAATGCGTCTTACGAGGAGAAACCAAATCGTATAATCGATCGAAAAGAGCATGTACTTCGCACTAGAATTATACCAATGGTAAAAGTTCAATAGCACCACCATAACGAGACGAAAGTTACGTGGGAACGTGATGAGGATATGCAAGTTCGTTACCCTCATCTCTTTATTATGCCGATACGTTCGATTTCATGGGCGAAATCCTTTCTTTTAGGGGGTAGATTATAATACCCATAATTAAACGTAAGGGTATTTTTGGTACTTTGTGTGCATTAATTAGGTGGCTGTATTCTTTACTGTTTTTGTTTTATTTTGTGTTTATAGATTTAGGATAACCTAGTACCTAACCTAGGTTAACTTAATTATTAGTATAGAGGTAACCTTACATCCAAACAAGGATTAAGTAGGGGACACACTTTAATTAGAAACAAACATATATTAGAAATACATGGTCATGGGTTATTTTGGGGACCCTTTAGTCCTAAGTTTTGGGGGTTCACTTATTAGAAACTCTTTTCTAATAAAAAAACTATTAAAGTAAGAAACCAAACTATTTTAGGAAACATACTCTAGTGGGTAACTAGGTATTTATTATTAATAAAAGGGTATCTTTTGGGGAGCTCGTTAGAGAGAGAGAGAGAGAGTTTTAAGGTGGGTAAGGAGAGGAGCTCGGCTAGGGCATTCTAACCAGGTAGGTTTCTCATCCCTAAAATCTTCGTAGCTTCTTCCAAATTCACTGCTAGATACCTACGTCGATTTCGTATAGCCTAAAGCTAATGGAGTTATTTAAGTTAGACTTAGATGAGTTTTTAATGATCTAGAATCGATTTTCTGTAACTTTTCAAATATGTTTTTGACAAACAAAATTTGTTATCTTCTTCAACTTTGATTTCTACTGCTAGACTTGTTATTGGAGTTGGCATTAATGACTGCTTAGGTCTTGGTTATAGCAATTGAGAGTTTGTACTAGTTCTAGATAGTAGACGTTTTGGGTATTATATCTAGCCCTCTTGAATCTGATTTATTTTGAGCGTTCATAAACTATTCAGTTTGGGACGATAGTTTAGGGCAGAATAGTGATAATGTTTAATCGGTTTGAATAAATCTTCTCTAGGTCATGTTGTGCTGAAAAATCACGTGAGATTTGATGATTCATATACTAATCTAACAAGTGGTCAGAATTTATAATTGTTAATTCGTAATTAAATGGTTCACTAGATCTGATTTATAATTTCAGTACATTTAAATATGTTTTGCATAATAAATTGATATAAAAGGGAGCTTATCAATCTAATACAGGTCTAATTTTGCATTCCTCTTTTAAAAACTGATTACATTATTTTATATGGAACTATATAGCTTGTTAGTAGTGTTGTAGACATGTTGAACTAATTATTCAAGTGTGGAACCAGGTGCTTATACTAGAGATACTTTGTCGTTGTGTTGTTTAGTTGATTGTTATACTTGTGGTGTATGGTATGTTGGGTCAATGCGAGACGATGAAACACCCTAAGGGAGATCCTTGAACATTGGAATTTCACGATCAATAGCTTCTCAACCTAAAATATCCTATTATGGATTTGAATGATACATGTGGTTGCTATGTGATTTTTGGTGGTTGGCTCAACCTTCTCTATTTTGTAGTTATGCGATGATCGAGGGGTCGCATGATGATTAATGAAGGTAACCATAGCCGAGGTTGGTAACCCACATATAGAGCATACGGGTTGATGTTAACACCAGGTTTCCCAATGCACGATTGGGTTAGCTTGTGGACCACAAAATGGGATTAGTTGACGGGTAACTTAAGAAACGGTTGAATGTAGTGAGATCAACTTATTTATCCAGAGGATCCTAGACTTCACATCAGCTGTTAAATGTAGGAGTTTGTACTAGGTGTGGAACCGAAACATGTCAATAATATATGTGTAGGCATTCTAGCTTAATGAAATAATACATTTCTTGTTTAGGTTTATTTACTGGGGGTTTAGGCATGTGGGAACTTACTGTAGTTAGGTTCTGACCCAACCTATTAATTTTGCAGGATAAGGTGAGCAGGGAGGATAACCAACTTGATTCGTAGGGAGGCGCTTCAGAATCTGTTTTCATTTTCAGTTTAGATTTATCGGTAGGAGATTTAATTTGCTTTAGGAAGTCCTACTTATTATTTCGTTTAATTTGAGTACCGACCTGCACGTCAAAGACTTTTATTGCCCTTTAATAGTACTTTTATTTTATTTAAACTCTTCAACTTTGTCATTATTTTATTAATAACATCATTTAAGTTATTTGGTTTATGTTGACATATGATTTCCATATTTATGTGTTGTTGCCTCGTAATGGCATGTATGTTAGATATGTTGTGGTATCTTGGAATGTTCCTAGGTTTGGGTTTCAGGGGTGGCCAACCTGAGGATCCAAATTTGGGGCGTTACAAATGCTTTATTTAAAATGGAACTAAGGAACTTGTTCTCTGAAACAATGATAATGAAAGAAAAGAAAACTATACCATTGTTTGAAACAAAAGGTAAATAAAAGTAAAGAGTACTTAGAATCCCAATACCCATGTGATGTAAACATCACTTATTGTTTGCTAAAGATTATATATATGTATATGACCTACTTGTCTTCTATCAGCAAATCTCTACTTCGATTCTTGACGGCTAAGCTTCCCGGTTCTCTCCGAGATCTGTGGGGGGAAAACATAGGGTGAACGAAGCTCAGTAGGTTCAACTAAAACATAGGTTAAAAGAGATTAACACCAACAATTTTCAAACAAACAACACAAACAAACCTTTTACCCATCTATCCCATGCATGCTACAAGATTCATAGTTTTAAAAAACTTACCTTGAAACTGCTGTTAGTTATAGCTTTTGGCCAAATTCATTTTTAAAACAAATCATCTCTGGATTTCTTTTTCCAATTCAAACAACTTTTGAAAACATAAGTTTTAAAATAGTAGAGCATGAGTTTTAGAAAAATGTATACCACCTTTTCATTATTATTATTATTAATAATGTTCTTCTTCCTTCGTCAGGGTTGTTCTGGAAACCAACCACCGTCTTCTCTGGACGGATCCAGATATAAACTTCTTTCTTATGGAGATGCCTCTCGGAGCAGTGCTTTTTAGGCCAAACAACACATCACTTTCACAATACCACAATATCACAAATCACAATTGACGAAATTATGTTTTAAACTGTGTCACCTCTCTTATGGAATACACATCTAACCTCTCTTATGAAGAACTTTTTAATACCACTTGTAAGTATCACTGTAACGCCCCGTACCCCAAAACAAGGGACATTACCATCAGTCTACAATGAGACTCAAATCCAGCAGAGTCTCCCCTGTAAACTGGACCCTTTTATCACTTGATAAACACAGTGCATACAATAATATACACAACAGAAGCAAAAGAAGCTAAAGGTATGCACAAAATTGCCACCCATTTTTTTTCTCAACTGAAATCCCAACGATGTAGGACCAGGAGGGACCTATCAAGACAACATTGTCTAAAATTATCCCATCCTCTAAGTTACCTGCAGTATAACTATGGCATTTAATCTTTCACTTAACATGGATATATTTGTGATATAATATATAGTTATATTGTTTCCTATCAAAATATATATAGCGAGAAAAGATAAGGTAAAAGTCGCATTCATATGAAAACAAAAGTAACATAAGGCTCACAAACCGAGCGACAAAAACATAAGTCTCTAAAGTTAATGAAATAGAGGTAGAAAATCATCCACTGTGACTGAAGAGAGGGAGACCTACATCCACCACAAAATAAGGAATCCCTTGCCCAGTAAACCACGTCACAGCGCCACTAAGGATCATAACTCGATCCTCAAACGTCAACTGTAAAACCACGAGATTAATTGGGTGAGAAACTCAGTAGGTAGATCAACCATCCTAATACCATCACATGCAGCGATTAATCCGATAAACAATTCAGAAATATTTATAAAGTAATGCATAACATATACTTGATTGAAACATCAAAGAAATCCTGCATATACATATACAAACAATAGTAGTGTACTTCTGCTAGCATAGCCAAGGAACACGACCGGGTTACCCCAGTCAGAATTATTTCAAGATCAGATACTAAGTGTGCACAATTTGACGACAGTAGACTAGACAAGGGCCCCCAACTAATCCAGAGAAGGTTCCCCGACAACCTTCCCTCGCGTCTAACACCCATCAGGCAGGCATGCGAACCTCAACACCACCAACAAATAGGGTTTACCAAGAAATAATCGTGACTTCCCAGACTTCCCTAGATGTGTCTATCTCCCTGACGTCCCATACTGCCCTAAAGACAAAAATACCTAGCAAGGCCTCAGATGGTGTACCACATCCGGATAAGCATGATCCACCATCCTTGTAAAAAGTCCTCAACCTTTCACAAGCTTACCTTAGTGATACTATATAGTAGTATATATATAGGTTGTGTGTCTTTTAAGTTAAAGTTCGAAAACTATTTTGGAAGAACCTTTTTGAAAATCAATGTCCTTTTTATAGAAATCCCCTTCTAAAATTCATCTCTTTTGAAATCCACATACAACAAGTATAACTGGTCCTAAGGATGATGAACCATGGCAAGCCAACTCACCCACCCTCGTAAGGGTGAGGATCCCTGGCAAGCCAACTCGCTCACCCGCGTAGGTCGCGGAACCATGGTAAGCCAACTCGCTCGCCTATGTACGTCGCGGAACCATAGCAAGACAACACACCCACCCTCGTAAGGGTGAAGGAACCTTGTCAAGCTAACTCACACACCAAGTCCGTGGAACCATAACATGCCAACACACAGATCGTCGGGCATGATCCGTGGAATCATGACATGCCAACTCACAGATCACTCGGGCAGGAATCCGATTGGAAGTAACACAGGCACCAGCCCACCTAAGGCATACACGGTTCTCCGTGTCTTCGTGAACCCTATCAAGCCTGGTAGTGAGATGCTACTACCTTCTTTAGACGATCACGGACATAAATTCTTTTTTGTCACATTTTCCAAAGCTGAGTTTTACACTGAGAAAACACTCGATAAAACAGATTCTAGTCTCTTCCAAAGGTTTCAACATATTAAACATGGTTTTTCAAACATAATCGTCATTTCATCCACATAAATCGTGATAGTAAGATTGAAGTCACATTTGTTCATAATCCACGAGAAATATTTCATAAACATGATATATAATCAAGCATGCATTTTTCCATATTAAAATTAGTTTCTCAATGCTTTCTTCATAACATAAGTTTGTTGTCATCCATAAATTTCATGCCATGCCTTGCATACAAAAAGTACATACATATTAGTTTGAAACATGCATTTAAAATGGTTGGGTGCTATTAAGATGAATTGACCACCTACCTCTAGCGGTACAGAAACTGATCCTCCTCACCCAGAGAGTCAGCAACACCCAGCTCCCCAACTGGAGAAGAAAAATAAAAGAGACGAAAATAAGGTTCTAGTACTTAGAACCAACAAGTCGAATAAATAGAAGAGGAACAATAAAATCAAAATTAAGAAACACCAACGACTTGAATACATCTTTAACTCTCATAAATTAGTAGAATTCGAACTACTCCTACTTCAAGAGTCCCCAATCATCCCTTTTTCTATCAAAAGGCAAGTCAAGGCTATATGTCACTTAAAGCATCGATTAAGTTAACTTCGCAATAATCCTCCAATATACTAGTAATCCTCAAACAATCTAAAAATAGGTAAACTGGACCATCTTAGACTTAGATTTATCCTCAAGATTTTCTAATACGATAGTTTCATCCATAGTCACCTAGATTTATGGTCTAACATAACCAAGTTGATTTACAATTGAATCTCCAACACTCCTACTTCTATAACCTCAAATTTTTCGCATACAACTCGAATCCAATCAATTCATTAACATCATACTAATAATCTCAAAAACAAGAGCTCTAACCACCCATTGTAAGCATCTAATCTATCACCATTCTAATTCAAGCTCAACCAAGATGCTTTTACACTCTAACTAATTCAATACTTAAAATTAACAAAAATCAGTCCAAATAGTCTACTAGGCTTCTTCGAAATTTGATAACCATTATGAATATTCATATATTGATCAAGACCTACATCCCAAACTCTAAGCAAGGTAAACTTCAACTTTAACCATCATTAACGGTCCCAAGANTTTTTCCCAGTTTGGGTTTCCTCGTTAACAAAATCTCTTGTGCATATTTTTCATACTTGTTGTGAGATTGAAACATTCGATTCTTGTTCTTAATTCCGCATATTAAGAATCGAATAAGTCAATACTCCTGTTAGAGATTTTTGTTGTACTCTTATCACCTTAGTAATTTTTAATTAGGTGATTGTGTGATCCTTCACCATAGTCGCATTGACATACGGTTAAATTCATTAACCGTAGGGTGAAATTAGACTTTCAAACTTCATCTTGATTTGAGTAGTATACATCATCTAATGTTATCAACTCATAAAAATTAACATCATCATAATAATAACTTTAAAAGCAAGAGTTATAAACACCCATTGTAAGTATCTAATCTATCACCATTTTAATTCAAGCCCAAACAAGATACTTTTACCATTTAACTAATTCATTACTTAAAATTAACAAAAATCAGTCAAAATAGTCTAGTAGACTTAATCGAAATTTGATAACCATTATGAATATTCATATATTGATAGAGACCTACATCCTAAACTCTAAGCAAGGTAAACTTCAACTTTAACCATCATTAATAGTCCCAAGAATACTTAAAACAATCCACAAACTTCATCCTAGTTTTATAAGTCATTACCCACCAAAACAATGCAAGATTTTATATTCACCATCAAATTTCTTTACCTTGAACATCAACCTTTTTTTTTCTTCTTGTCTGCAGCAGTTGGGAAGGCGGCTGCAGCTCCTCTCTTCTTCTTCGGCAGCAGCTGCTGCCCTCCTTCCTTTCTCTATCTCTCTCTCTCTCTTTCTCTCTCTTTTTCTAACGAACTCTCCTTCTCTCAGCCTCTCTCTCTCTCAGCCCCTCTCTCTCCAGCGATCTCTCTCCCTCTCAGTCTCTCACGCATCTCTCTCTCAACTCCCTGTCGAGCTCCCTCTCTCTTCTTCTTTTCTTTCTTTTCTTTTTTATTCTCAGCAGGGCAGCTGATTGGGGGAGAGGGGTGGTGGCGATTTGATTTGGGTCACGAGCTGGACCGCGGGTCAGGCCAGCCCGTGTCCCCCAAACCTAGCTAAAAATCCTTTTTTTTGTTTTGCTTGCTTTTATTTTTATTATTATTATTATTATTATTTATTAACAAGGTTTCACAATTACTACTCATAGTTACTAAGGCAACTAACGCTTAAACCCAGGGTGTATCCTTTAAAACCTCTCATCTTTCCACTTTAACTTGGATAGCTTATTAAAAAAAAATCACTCGTATTCACTCTCCCAAAACATTGCTTTTTATGTACCAAACCTCTTTGAAAACATGAGAATATTTTGTAGTAAAACGATTTTGAAAACATTATGATTTTAAAAACAAACTTTTTAAAAACATATTTCATAAACAATTTTAAGGTAATTTTGAAAAATAATTTTAGGATGGGGGGTTTCCCTTACCTGTTTCGCTTAAATCCTCGAGGCTTTAAGAATTGCTCTTCTCCGAAGGTCTTCTAGGGCTCCCAGCTTGACTTCTTCTTCAACAAAGATTTTAGAAGAAAAGAATAGTAAGAAAGAAAAAGAAAGTAAAGAAGAAGAAGAGGAGAAGAGAGAATTTTGAAGGATTTTAGGTTTTTCTTCTTCTTGAACTTGAAAGAGAGAACTAAAGAGAAACTAAGAGAGAGAGAGAGTTGAGTGGTGTGAGGAATTCGAACTAGGGTGAGAGGTATTTATGGGGTTCGACCAGCCCCCCACCTTATCCAACACACTTTTTAAAAATAAAAACTGTCCCTTGCATTTATTAAAAATAAAATAATTATGCTAGCTTTATAAAATTCAATTTCTATAAAAAGGGGCTGATTTTTAGCTTCTAATATTTGTCTAATTTGAATGGTTGAGATTAGATATCAAATCAATCCAATGGTTATAATTATCTACTACGAATTGGAGATAAAATAGGGATAAAATTTAGGTTTTAGTAGACAATTCAAAACAAGGAATATTTAGGATTTGGGAAACCTTTTTAGATGGTTAGGATTGCTAGAGTTTAGATAGACATGATCTAATGGTTGTAATCTAATACTTGTTTCCCAAGTTTGAGGATAATTATCTAACTAAAAAGGATAATGTAGTATTTATCTAACAATAAATAAGTGTTTATAGTTTTCAAAATATTTAAAAGATAGAGTTTTGTTTTAAAAAGAATTTTCAAAAACAAAAACACCCCACAATATGTGGCGCACTCTTGCTGCCACGTTTTTCTATTTAATGTGTGGGGCCCTCTTGGACGCCCACACCTATATATATTATTTTATATATATTAGTTCTTTTTCTCACTCAAACTCTTAAAAATGATTATTTTCATTTCATTTTATGCATGCATGGATCCTAGGGCAAGGTTTCTATGTTTCCACCCCACTAACTAACTAAAAATTTTGGACTTACATCCAAACTATTTTATAGGCTGATTTAGGCCCATGGGCTTAAAGCCTACTTCCGGGTCCAACCCAACTAAGAAAATCTAGGGTGTTACACACTCCCAGATAGGGATACAGTGATAACAGAATCCCTTGATGAGTATATTTTGTCTGCAGGACCAGAAGAGGTAGAAGAAGATGCGCCTTGGAAAATGTACTTCGACGGTGCCCATAACAAGATAGGCAGAGGAGTAGGGATAATGATAGTGTCTCCGAAAAAAGTTAGAACGCCTATTGCCATCAGATTAGTGTTCAGTTGCACAAATAACATTGCAAAATACGAGGCATGTATCGCTAGTTTAAAGGCAGCTCTCGCTCTATCAGTTAAAATGCTAATGGTTTACGGTGATTCTCTCTTGATCATTAAAAAAGTCCAAGGTGAATGGAAACTGAAAAATGAACAGTTGATTCCTTATCAAGAGTACCTCCTAAAATTGGTCAAGGAGTTCGATGAAATCGAGTTCCATCATGTATTCAGGAATAAGAACTACTATACGAACGCTTTAGCAGTATTATCCTCATGGTTAACTATTCCAGAAGGAGCTACAATTCCACCAATTAAGGTAATCCGAAAAGATGAACCTGCATACTGTTACCAAGTGCAAGAGTTCGAAGAAGAAGAGTGTAACACCTAAGAATTTCTTTCCCATTTTTGGTCTAGACTGGACCTGGGGTGGGCCTAAGCCCACAGGTCCACGTGGACCTTGTAAGTGGACTAACAAGGCTTGGATAGGAATGATGGTCCATTAGTGGATGCTATGGGGTGAAATTATTGAGTCCCTTGCATACGTACACATTTTGCATGTATGCATAAATTTACTTTGCATGTGTTTAGACAATTAATATTATTAGTTATGCTGAGTTGAAATTATTATTTCGTATGAAATTTGTTGATATCATTAGTAGTTATTATTCCATGTGAAATTTGTTAATATCATTAGTAGTCATCATGAGTGGAAATCATTATTTCATGTGAAAATATGTTGACTTGATATCTATATAAATATATGAATATATTTATTTATATATATATATATGTATATATATGCATGGGAGGATTTAATTCATTAGAAAATATTCTTTATAGATCACACTAAGGATATTGCATGCAAGAATTAATGACAAAGTGGGTCCCATAGGTGGGGGTCTTAGAAATAGAGAGAAAGAGAGAGAATCAACCCAATCTCTCTCTTAACACATATATTGATTTTCTAAAATAATTTGCATGCATGCAATGAAAATATTCATGTTATAAATGAATATATATGTACATACATGTATATACATACATATTTAGTTAGCATGTGACCAAAATGTCAAGGAATAATTACCAAGCTAGTATAGCATCTAAGTTAGGAAATGAATTCAAAATTTGAATTCATTTGATGAAGACTAATTTTGGCTAGCCCATTTTAAAAATGTTATTAACAAAAAAAAATATTTCTTTTACAAGATAAGAATCAAAAGATGTCAACCGTTGGATTCATTCTAGGAGTCAAGATTTGTTAGATGTTCCAAAATTAGCAAGGATATATGTTATAATCGATTTTTGCATTATAGAAACTTACCAAATGTAATTCAAGCTAGTATATTCCCAAAAGCATACCTAATATCCACATATATCACCTAATGATGGAAAGATTTGTACACTAATTTTGGATTGAACACATAGTGAGAAATGCTAGCCTTAGGATCCATTTTTGATGGACATGTGTCAAGTACTAGTAGCTTGAAACATCAATATTTTATGGTCATATTATACACCAAAGCATGACATTTTGAAATGGAGGAAAATATACCATAGTTGGGTGAAACCCTTGAATAGGAAGGAAGGGAGGTAATTGGGCAAGACTACTCTCTCTCCCTCTCTTACTCTCTCACTCACTCATTCTCTCCATCGAAAAAAAAAGAGTGGGAAGACCAACCGAATTCTTTCCCCTCCCTCTCTAAATCAATTTTTCCTCTCTTCTCCAACTATTCAAAAAAATAAAAACACATCAACATCCCCCATTAAGACCTAGGTAAAGAAGGAGGAAGGAAGATCAAGGACAAGAAAGGAGAAGTGAATACTACCTCAACTCCAATAGGACTTCGGTTAAGGTAAGTGGAAAATCAGTTTAAGATCATGTCCACCTTATAATCTTACGAGTGTATATGAATGCGTAAATTTATTTAACCTTGTTGTGGAGGTGTGTTTTATTTCGGTGGCATGATGAAGATATATATGTATATATACATATACATATATATATAGGTGTATATATGTGATTTGAGTTTTACCAATGTTATGAATATGTATTTATGAGCCGAATTTTTATTGAAAACCTACATGTTTATATATATATATGTATATATATATATGTGTCGATTCTTCAAAAAAAAAAATTATATGTTTAGGTGATTCGATTTTATCAAAGACATGTATACATATACATATATATACGTATATAGGTGTGAACCTATTTCTCTAAAGGCCTATATATATGTGTGTGTGTCGATTTTTACAAAAGATCCATATATAAATGTATATACGTGGGTCGATTCTACCAAATATATATATATATTGCTGTTTGGTTCTACTTAAATTAGGAACCATGATATATGTATACATACGTTGTTAAGTTTCATTGTAATTAAGATCGTGATCTACACGAGGTTGATTAACTCGAAAACCTAAATATGTTCCAATATATTTTACATGTTAAGATGATGGTGATGATGATGATGATGATGATGATAATGATGATGAAGCATGCCTATATCCATGATGATTTGAATGTGTGTTACATGTTTTGTGTAAAAAGATACACGTTGAGTGCATAATCACTTGGAAAAAAAAACCAAAAAAAAAAATGAAAAAAAATGTAACGTGAACAAGAGAAATAATTTGAATCTAAATGATTGGTGCCTTTTAGGCGGTCTTAGGGCGATACCCTATGATGGGTTTCCCGCGGAAGACTATCTTATGATCGTGGGTGCCACCCGTAACAGCCGTAAGATTTAAAAATTGTAAAGAGAATAAGTTCATCAAAATCATGTAACGAGAAACAAGAGAAATATATTCAATCAAATGATTCATGCCTTTTAGGCGGCCTTAGGGCGATACCCCATGATGGGTTTCCTGCGGAAGACGATCTCATGATTGTAGGTGGCACCCATAACAACCGTAAGATTTAAAAAAAAATCGTAAAAAGGAGAATAAGCTGTCAAAAAGACCTCGCTATTCTGGTTATAAACCATTGCTAAATGCATATATCCATTGAATTGTGTTGTTGTATGCTTATGTAAAAGCGATGTGTATGCTGTCCCAACATGTTTTAGATGATGATTCATGTAAGATAACCTGTGCTAATGATTATGCTATGTTGTGATGTGTACATGTAAATGTTGGGAATGTTTTAGCCACATTTCGTGATGATATGAACTGCTATATGTGTTATTACAAGATAAAATAACCGTGGCGGATCATGATGTGACATAGAGCTGTCTTACAGCGCATCTAAGAGTGTATTCTAGTCATTTAGGTTCAATAAGTAACGGGTAAAAGTTAAGTATTATCCAGTTGCATGTGTTGTAGGCAAGGTGAGTCAGTTGGATTTTTATTTACGGGAATCTAACGTGGAAGGGTATAAGTATAGACTTGTTAAGTTTATACAAGTATAAATAAACCTTTCGGTTTATCGTAAATGAACTACGACAAGCTTGATCCTGGAATGGGTACGTAGGCAACCGCTATGCGGTTTAGCTTATGTATACAGTAAATTTCTTTTGGTTTTACATTCGACTATATTTACGAAGAATTTATTAAATCATAATGATGCTTTTAATATAAGTACCTTGGATGACAGAGTTAAGTGTGCGGGTGGTTTTAAGGTATTAATCATCAAAACGAACCAAATCCAATGAATTCATATAGAGTGGGAAATAGTTATTGTCTGGTTTAGCATTAATTGTAAATTTTCCCTCAATGCTTTGGAAACTACGATGAGGATTTGAAGATTTAATTTTACTCACTCTCTCCTTAAATCTGCATGATTATAGACAATGTTTACAAGATTAAATATATATTGAAGTTTAAGAACTCAAATGATGATTAGAAAACCAGTATGATCATCTAAAACATAGAAGTATAACTCTTTAAAATTTCATTACATGGGGCTCACGAAACCCTAAGTACTGAAGCCTTGAATACAAACCTAACAGATTATGTTCTTATGACTACGCATGGTTTATTTATTTCTGTTCTGTGGAGACTATGGTTTTCAAAAGTGATTTCTTAGATGGTGGAAGTAGACCATGGTGCATGTAATAAGCTTTTCAAAAAAAAATTTACTTGAGATTTCTTAGAGGACTTTAATTGACATTAGAGTCCAGAATGAAAGAATTAATCCCAAGACTTTAGTTGACATTAGAGTCCAGGATGAAAGAATTAATCCCATGAACACTCACGTGTGAAAAACCTTTTCTTTTTTCTAACTTTCCTAACGTAACGGACCTTGAACTCGGGTGAATGAGTCGGATAACAGGTTCCAAGGACCGGGGCGTTACAGTTGGTATCAGAGCACAAGTTCCAGATTTACTTGGCTTGTGTGTAGTGAGTCCTCTTTATTTTACAAGAGTTTGGACTAAATGCATGAATATGTTGTTATATATACACACATATATGTATAAGTGCCAATTGCAATTGAATATGTTGATAATGATATGAAAACATATGTGTACCTTTGCATGTCATCATATTAGAAGATACTTCTAAAATTATCAAATAACATGGATATAAAACTATGACTTCATAATTGACTATGTGAAGTTTGAACCTGGTTAGGCACTACTGACACCCTAGTCTGGTGGTTGATAGGTGAGCATGCTAATAAGCGAACATCTAGGATTAAATGCTTAAAGAAGATATTCTAAAATGTGATTTTTTGAGCATGATGACCGAGTACATGACATGAGTAGAGGAAGTAGTCATAAACATGCATATTATAAAGTCGTATGAAACTTAAGAATAAATTATGATGATGAATATGAATTAATAAGCATGAGTAGGATTCACATGTCTATAGATAAATGCATTAAAGTATCATGTATATGTGTGTGTATAAATTTTTTTTTTGTTACACTCACTTTGACATAATTTTGTATGCTTACATGAATATAAATATATATATATGTATATATGTATATATATAAATGATGATGAGACTGGGTGTTTATACATAAGAAATACCATGATTTGTGTGTGATGATAAAATGCTAATTTATGTGCTTGCTTAGGGTGGGGTGTAACAACTAAAATCTTATGAAGTCAGAATCAATGACGTATTAGTTGTGCTGAGAGTACGTTCGGTAATTATTTTAAGTCTAGCTAATATAGTACTTCATAGGAGGAGGATACCTTATGGCAAGGATAAAAACTACGGCACAGAAAAGTACGATGAACACATGATATAATAGATATTAACATAGAGGAAGAACCACCGAGAGATGACTCAACAGAAAGTGAAGATGAATCGGAGATAGAGCCGGATATGCAAGATAAAACTGAGAAAAACTTAGAAGAAGAACCTTGGATTGCAGACGATTACGATCCAAGTGAGGAAGAGGATAATAATACTCAGAGTCCGGACAACTAGGAATATGGACCAAAGTTGGATGATGAATATGACCCTAGTGAGTTGGAAGACGAGAACTTTGGGTTGAGTGAGGGTGAAGAATCTAACTCGGTGGGGCTATCGGAGAGCGAGGCTCCAAGAAAAAATCCAAGTGGGAGCAATAGTGGACCAGTAGAACCTGTTGGACCATGTAGGTGACATTAGAAGTAAAGGCAAAGACTTTTCTGGTGATGAATAATGATGTCAAGATAGGACCATAGGATCCTTGCTTTTATAAACAGTTTAGTTAATTCTGAATAATGACAAAAAGAAATCACTATTTTAGCTTTATGAATTAGTTTATCCTAATATTGGTGTGAATAATCCACACACATTCAATTAAACAAATAATACTTTTTTTAGCAAAGAGGAAGTTCGTTGTAGGTTATAGCTACAAATTTCCATTACTACTAGACTTATAAATTTCGGGACGAAATTCTTTTTAGGGGATGATGATGTAATACCCGAGAATTTCTTTCCTATTTTTGGTCTAGACTGGACCTGGGTTGGGCCTAAGCCCACAGGTCCATGTAAACCTTATTAGTGTACTAACAAGGCTTGGATAGGAATGATGGTCCATTAGTGGAGGCTATGGGGTGGAATTATCGAGTCCCTTGCCTACGTACACGTTTTGCATGCATGCATAAATTTACTTTGCATGTGTTTAGACAATTAATATTAGTAGTTATGCTGAGTTGATGAAATTATTATTTCGTGTGAAATTTGTTGATATCATTAGTAGTTATTATTCCATGTGAAATTTGTTGATATCATTAGTAGTCATCATGAGTGGAAATCATTATTTCATGTGAAAATATGTTGACTTGATATCTATATAAATATATGAATATATTTATTTATATATATATATATATGTATATATATGCATATGAGGATTTAATTCATTGATATTGCATGCAAGAATTAATGATAGAATGTGTCCCATAGGTGGGGCGTTAGAAATAGAGAGAAAGAGAGAGAGAGAATCAACCCAATCTCTCTCATAACGCATATATTGATTTCCTAAAATAATTTGCATGCATGCAATTAAAATATTTATGTCATAAATGAATATATATGTACATATATGTATAGACATATATATTTGGTTAGCATGTGACCAAAATGTCAAGGAATAATTACCAAGCTAGTATAGCATCTAAGTTAGCAAATGAATTCAAAGATAAAGACTAATTTTGGTTAGCCCATTTTGAAAATGTTACTAACAAAAAAATATTTCTTTTACAAGATAAGAATCAAGAGATGTCAACCGTTTGATTCATTCTAGGAGTCAAGATTAGTTAGATGTTCCAAAATTAGCATTGATATATGTCATAATCAATTTGTGCATTAGAGAATATAACCAAATGTAATTCAAGCTAGTATATTACCAAAAGCTTATCTAATATCTACATATATCACCTAATGATGGAAAGATTTGTTCACCAATTTTGGATTAAACACATGGTGAAAAATGCTAGCCTTAGGATCCATTTTTTATGGACATGTGTCAAGTACTAGTAGCTTGAAACATCAATATTTTATGGTCATATTATACACCGAAGCATGACATTTTGAAATGGAGGAAAATGTACCATAGTTGGGTGAAACCCTTGAATAGGAAGGAAGGGAGGTAATTGGGCAAGACTAGAAAAGAGAGAAAGAGAAAAGAGAGAGGGGGTTCGACCACTACTCTCTCTCCCTCCCCCTCTCTTACTCTCTCACTCACTTATTCTCTCCATCGAAAAAAAGAGGTGGAAGACCAGCCGAATTCTTTCCCCTCCCTCTCTAAATCAATTTTTCCTCTCTTCTCCAACTATTCAAAAAAAAAACACATCAACATTCTCCATTAAGACCTACACAAAAGAGGATCAAGGAAGATCAAGGAGAAAAAAGGAGAAGTGAATACTACCTCAACTCCAATAGGACTTTGGTTAAGGTAAGTGGAAAATAACTTTTAGATCATGTCTACCTTATAATCTTACGAGTGTATATGAATAAATAAATTTATTTAACCTTGTTGTGGGGGTGTTGTAACACCCTAATTTGAAACTCAAATCTCTAAGAGACTGAATCGCATCTCGAGGCATTAGGTTAACTACACAAGGTGATTAATCAGTACTAAACAAGTCTAAATAAAAGTTTATGAACCTAAATCAGAGTTAAGCTAATCTAGTTTGTCAGAACTTTAATCACCTCAAAATATGGTTAGGTCCAACAGAAATTTTGCCAGAGTTTCCTCTGTATTTTCAGGGTCTGAAACCTGTCATAAACCTTTAGAAGAGATGATTTATCCATAATTAACATTTCTATATCAATTCCATTCATCCATATCATCTCATCATATCCAATCAACCCTATTCATCAATATAAAATACTTAGCCATCCACTAGGCTGGATCCAAACCATAATTCTAAAATGATCTTTCGCTTTTAATAAAATAATACATAGATAAGGTTTGTCAAATGATACAATATAAACATAAGTGTGTTTGTGTTACATATATATAACTCAAGAAAAATATATACCTAACAAGTAAAATAAATTGCATCACAATGAATAATTACAACACCTCAAGTATAATAAACCTGAGGTAGATACTCTCCCTATACCTGCTTCCTCAATTGACATAACCATCCAATCATCCATTCTCTCATCGATTTCCTGAGAAAAAAGCCCAGTGAGAACTTATAATACTAACAGGCAGTCACTAATATAAATTTAAGACAATGCATGTTTTAAAGAAAACCGAGAAATCATATTACAGTAATGTAAAAGCATTTGGTACCTTTACTGCAACATAAACCGATAACCATTCACTTACCCATACAAGTATAGATAAACTAACAAGCCAAGGAACATGACCAGGTTACCCCAGTCAGAATTATTTCAAGATCGGATACTAAGCGCACACAAATTGACGACTGCAGACTAGACAAGGGCCCCCAACTAATCCAGAGAAGGTTCCCCGACAACCTTCCCCCGCATCTAACACCCATCGGGCAGGCATGCAAATCTCAGCTAAACTAGTTACTCAATACTACCAACAAACATGGTTTACCAGGAAATAATCGTGACTTCCTAGACTTCCCTAGATGTACCTGTCTCCCTGACGTCCCATACCGCCCTAAAGACAAAAACACCTATCAAAGTCTCAGATGGTGTACCACATCCGGATAAGCATGATCCACCATCCTTGTAGAGAGTCTCTAACCTTTCACAAGCTTACCTTAGTGATAACATATAGTAGTATATATATATAGGTTGTGTGTATTTTAAGTTAAAGTTCGAAAACTATTTTGGAAGAACCCTTTTTGAAAACCAAAGTCCTTTTTTGTAGAAATCCCCTGTTGAAATTTCTTCTCTTTGGATATCTACATACAACAAGTGTAACTGGTCCTAAGGATGAGGGACCATGGCAAGCCAACTTACCCACCCTCGTAAGGGTGAGGATCCCTGGCAAGCCAACCCGCTTACCCATAGGGTGCGGGACCATGGCAAGCCAACTCACCCACCCCCGTAAGGGTGAGGATCCCTGGCAGGCCAACCCACGCACCCAAGTCTGCGGGACCTGGCAAACCAACTCACCCACCCTCGTAAGGGTGAGGATCCCTGGTGGCCAACACACACAGATCACTCGGGCTGAAATCCGAATGGAAGTAACACAGGCACCAGTTCACCTAAGGCATACACGGTTCTCCATGTCATCGTGAACCTTATCAAGCCCGGTAGTGAGACGCCACTACCATCTTTAGGCGGTCACGAAAGAAATTGCTTTTTGTCACATTTTTAAAGTTGGGTTTTCACATCGAGAAAACACTCGATAAAACAGATTTTTGTCTCTTTCAAAGGTTTTCAATATATTAAACATGGCTTTCCAAACATAACCATCATTTCATCCACATAAATCGTGATAGTAAAATTGAACTCACATTTATTCACAATCCACGAGAAATATTTCATAAACATGATATAAAATGAAGCATGCATATTTCCATATTAAAATCAGTTTCTCAATGCTTTCTTCATAACATAAGTTTGTCGTTATCCATAAGTTTCATGCTATGCCTTGCATACAAAAGTACATACATAACAGTTCGAAACATGCATTTAAAATGGGTGGGTGCTATTAAGATGAATTGACCACCTACCTCTAGTGGTACAGGAACTGATTCTCCTCACCCAGAGAGTCAGCAACACCCAGCTCACCAGCTCGATAAAGAAACAAAAGACAGAATTAAGTTCTAGTACTTAGAACCAAAAGTCGAATAGATAAAAGAGGAACAATAAGAATTTAAAATCAAGACACACCAACGACTTAGAGTACTACTCTAAACCTCAACAGTTAGTAGGATTAGTACTACTCTTACTTCAACGTCTCTAATCAACCCACTTCCACCGAAAGATAAGATAGGATTATCACTTAAAGCCTCAAATAAGGCGAACTTCATTGTTGCTCTCTAATGAAATAGAATTCCTCAAAATAGTACAAAAAGACAACCTATCCCATAAATCCTATCTTCAGCTTAAGGTTGATCCCCATAGTCTTCAACATGATAGTTCCATCTAAAATAACTTAGATTCATAATCCACTATCATCAAGCTGAATTTCATATGAATCTTCAAAAATTTCACACACCATCATCATCAAATTTCTAGACCCAACTCAAGGTTCCATTGGAATCATCAAAATCCCCAAACTCTAAGTAAGGTAAACTTCAACTTTAACCATCATTAACGGTCCCAAGAATACCTAAAACAATCCACAAACTTCATCCTAGTTTTAGAAATTATTATCCACCAAAACAATGCAAGATTTTTATATTCATCACAACCAAGCACCATCTTTAGTATGAAACTAAAGGAAATCATCCCAATAATATAGATTCCACCATCTAATTTATTTATCTTGAACATCAAATTTTTTTCTATCAACATTCACAAGCTATACAAAGATAAATCACCATAACCTCATCAAGTTTAAGTCTCCACTTGCATGCATCAAAAATGGAGGAATTTAGATCATAAAAACCATATATTCATATCAAATCTTCAAACCTAATAGTCCAAATTTTCATCTTCATTACAAATTTTCGTTTTTCCTCAAAAACTCCAATTTACATCACAAAAATCACAAGATCTACAATATTAGGGTGCTGATTTCTCACCTTAACACAAAAAATTAGCCCATCTCATCCCCTCTTCCACCATTGAGCTCCAAAACACCAAGATCTACACTAGCATGCATGTTGGATAAAGACCCTAAGTTATTAACTCAGAAAAAAAAATCAGCTGAAATTGAAGGATTTGTTTGGTTAGAAACCTTACCCAAGGAGCTTAGAGGTTGAGGGAGAAGAATGGGGTTGATTTCCCCTTTCTTCTTCTCTTCTTCTTCTCCTTTCTCCTTCTTCTTCCTTCTTCTTTTTCTTCTTCTTCTTCCTACTGCTGCCGATTTCTTTCTTCTCTTCTCTTCTCCTTCTTCCTCAGCCTTTCTCTTTCTCGGTCTCTCTCTGTCGAGCTCTCTCTCAGCTCCCTGTCTCTCTCTCCCTCTCGATTCTCCTCTTTCTCTCTCAGCTCTCTATCTCTCTCTCTCCAGCTCCCTGTCTCTCTCTCCCTCTCGATTCTCCTCTATCTCTCTCTCAGTTCTTCTCTCTCCCTCAGCTCTCTTTCTGTCTCAGTTTCTCTCTCACAGCTCTCTCCGCGTCTCTCTCTCTCAGCTTCTCTCTCTCTCAGTCTTTCCTCATCTCTCTCGGTTTCTCTCTTTGTCGAGCCCCCCTTCTCTCAGCCTTTTCTTTCCTTTCTTTTCTTGGTTCTTCTTTTTTTTTTGTTTTTGATCAGCATGCAGCTGATTGGGGGAGAGGGAGGTGGTGGCTGATTTTGGGTCACGGACTGGGCCGCGGGTCAGGCCAGGCCGTGTCCCCCAGACCTGGCTAAAAAAAAATATCCCTCTCTTCTTTTCTTTTTTTTTGTTAGCCAGCTTTATTCTTATTATTATTATTTTTTTTTTATTAACGGGGTTTCACAATCATCCCCCCTTAAAAGAAATTTCGTCCTTGAAATTTAAAGGACATACCTCAAACCGAGAAAAGATTGGGGTATTGTCCCCTCATGTCGGAATACTTCTCCCACGTAGATTCCTCGATGTTATTGTACCTCCAAAGGACCCGAACTAGAGGAATTTTCTTATTTCTCAACACCTTCACTTGGCGATCTTCAATCTAAATAGGTTAAACATCGTACGAGGCATCTTCTTCTAGCTCTAAGTTGTGCCAATCGATGATGTGTTCCGGATCGGGCTCATACTTCCTCAACTGTGATACATGAAAGACATTATGAACCTTCTCCAAATGTGGTGGCAGAGCAACTCTGTAAGCTACAGGACCAATACATTCCAAGACCTCGAAGGGGCCTACATATCTTGGAGCCAACTTCCCATGTAATCCAAACCGTCGAATGCCCTTCCTAGGGGATACTATCAAAAACACATAATCCCCTACACTGAAAGCAAGAGGTCGTCTACGACGATCTGCATAACACTTTTGTCGACTTTGTGCTTTGAACATTCTTTCTTTCACTAAATTCATTCTTTCTGTGGTCTCCTGTATCACCTCAGGACCCCACACAGCTTTTTCACCAACATCCGACCAGCAAATAGGAGATCTGCAAGGTCTACCATATAAGGCCTCAAAAGGAGCCATGCCAATACTTGCCTGGTAGCTATTATTATAAGCAAACTCCGCTAGGTATAAGTGTTTCTGCCAGTTGCCTCCAAAATCTAACACACAAACCCGTAACATGTCCTCAAGAATCTATATTGTCTGCTCTGATTGTCCATCCGTTTGTGGGTGGTTGGAAGTGCTAAAGCATGGCTTTGAACCCAAGGCAATATGTAATTTCTCCCACAACTTAGATGTAAATCGAGGGTCTCGGTCTGAGACAATGGACACTGGTATTCCGTGAAATTTGACGATCTCCTTAATGTACAGCCCATTAATCTTCTCTAAGGTGTAAGTCATGGAAACCGGGAAAAAATGAGTAGACTTCGTCAGCCTATCAACAATCACGCAAACGGCATCATTATCGTCTCTGCTCTTCGGTAGGTCGGTCAAGAAATCTATAGTTATGTGTTTGGGATCCGTACCGTGACCATAGAGCCCACTTTCTATTGAAGGAGATTTCGTTTTATATTGGTGTCATGGTTTGCTATGACATAACGGAACCATATTATCCCGATAAGATCTTGAGGTAACTCGGTCGGATACAATCCATACCAATTTGCCCAATACAACCAGACGAACCCAGAACTGGAACATCGGGTACTAATTATCGGTGCATCTATAACCTTCAAAGCTGGCATTGGATGTACTGGCAAGATCACTGCCTTCCAAAGGACCAGAAGAACCAACCAGTCGCATTTCAGCGTACGTATACGGATGATTACATGGAATGGTTCAAATCGGTGTCACACATCCGCATGCAAAACCCCAATCGTAGGTTCCGAGAAATACCAAGGCCTATCGATGGGGCCCCAGCGACTGGAAAATACGTAAGTTTCTTTAAAATTGCTCATACGTGTAATATAATTCTTACTTGGGTATTAACGAACAACTAATGTGTTAAAACTTTATGTTTTGCTTTTGTATGTGTACAAAGAGGACACGTTTGATGTACATCATCGACATCTTGCGGTGTAGAGGAGGTGGCGACAGGCCGCTAAGTCCTACTAGTAGACTTGGGTTGGCAGTAGATCTTATTGACACGTACGACGTCCCGGAGGATCTGTCTGAGTTTGGAGAGCTGGGAGGTGAATCCCAAGGTCGTGAATGTATGAGCGGGGAGGATATAGCTAGGGACGAGGTTGGCCCAAGCCGACCGCCAGCACAGAAGAAGAAAAACAATAGGAGGGGGGTATAGGCGATGAAGAAATGGAACCCAAATTGATTAATGTTTTTTTCTTTTTTGTTTTTTAAGGCAAACTTGGATGTTTTAGTTTAATTTCATGTTAAAACACATTACAAACATATGTTTATGTTGTTGATCAATTTCAAGTAAAATTAAAGGTAATTTTCTTTTTATGCCATTGGTTTCATGTCTACGCTTTAAACATTGGTTTACATAATCAACTATGATGGAATTTGGAAAAAAAAGGAATGGTCATTGAACGGACCACGAGCATTCTGTATAGTGCTCGTCACGTCAGAAATGGGCATACCCGAGTGCACGCTTCTGACGTAGCATTTCTGGATTATGCTCGTTACATCAGAAACGAGCATCTAACATAATGCTCGTGTCTGACGTAACGAGCTTAACACATACGTGGGCGTTGTTGTCCTGACGTGCACTTAGTGAGACCCTATAAGTTTTTTGAAGGATATGTACGTTGGTATGATACCGTGCGTGTACACATAGTGCTCGTTTATGTCTAAACGAGCCTAAACCGAACATGGACGTTATATTGATAACGTGCAAAAAATGGGGATCTGGAATTATTGTTGAGTGTAAGCACGTTGCGATGCTAACATGCGCACATTTATAATGATCGTTTTTGTACAAACGAGCAATGCCCTATTGTGAACGTCAATGTGGTAACGTGCACAAATTAGGACCCTGGAAGTTTTTTCGAGCATACGCACGTTGGCATAGAACCGTGCGTATGATCAGTATGTTCGTTATCATGTCACCGATTATTTAGTGAACGTGAACGCCACTGTCCTGACGTGCATAAAATGGGACCCTGGAAGTTTTTAGAACTTATGCACGGCAACAGGAAAATGTGCATATACCGTGTGTGCTCGTTTGTGGAATCGCGAGCCTTCTATGTAGACGCACGTTATCAAGGAAACACGCGTAACTGTTTCTGCATGTTAATACTTTGATGTGCATTTCTGTTTCGTGGTATACATTCTTGTCTTATTCTGTCGTGTTGTTACATCGTCTGCCAGTGATATAAAGATTCGAACTGTACTTGCTTGTCTTTTCATTCTTCAGTTGTTTCATCAAAAGATGGTGAAGTACAGAATCAAATCGTACAGCCACATTTATCACCATTGAGTTGTCATATCGATAAGGTAGACTATAAAAGCTGGCTTAAATGAACAGGTTTACACACCCAGAAAACCATACATGGCTAACCGGAGAGACGACAGGTTCGACAGACTACGCCCTGAAGATGTAGCTCATCGTGTTCGACTTATGAACGTTCTAGATGAACGCGAAACTCTTAGAGAGCAGTGCATCCGGTTTGGTATACAAGTCCCTGTGCCACGACAAGTTCGACCAACGAACAATAATCTTGCGGATGTGTACCGACTAATAGGTCTGAGGGAGAGAGAAAATGCACGAATGAGACTTCGAATAATGCGTTATTAAATGATAACTAAAGGGCTTCCGACTACTAGTTTAGAATCTCCGTCATATATGAGAAGTGAGATACAGGGCCACATGTATCATGTTCGACCTATTGTGAATGTGAATGATAGTAGTCAAACTCTGCTCAAACGACCTCTTGATATTAACAACCTGATTGCTTAACATGTTATTCATCTCCCTTAAGTAAGTATTGAAATCACCTGTCGAAGTTCCCAAGTACGTCTTAAGTGTACCATATTCACTTTCAACCCGATTGTTCGTAGCATTGCTGTAATGCTTTATCTTATTTGTCCATGCAAACACAAATTGTTCCTTATGCTTCAACCATGTGTCATGAACGTATGCATCCAAACTCAGATAACTTGGCAACCATTTCGCCATGAGGTACTCATGTGCTTCTTCGTATTTGACGATGTCTTCAGCTGTGACAACAGAATTCCAATCCTCATACATCTCAAGCAGTAATGGCCTATCCTTCACAACAGCCTGTTTCAAATGGAGCATGACATTTCTCCCAATATGCCATGCACAAAACAACCTGTCGGCACTAGGAAAAATAACTTCTAAGGCACCTATCAAAGCTTTTTCATTGTCTGTGATGAAAACAGATGGCAGTCGAACCGAGGAAAATAACAACCTTAAGTGTTGCAAAGCCCAAATATAATTTTCTTGCTGCTCAGTTGTCATAAAGGCGAAAGCAATGGTGAATGTTAATCCGGTGGAAGTCATACCCATAGGGTGAAAGAGAGTCATTTTCCAACGATTCGTCTTGTAAGTACTATCGACGAGTACCACATTTGGGAAACATTGAGCCAACAACACGGAATCGGGGTTAGCCCATAAAATATCTGTCACTTCATCAGAATCTAGAGTAGTCCTCTCCCATGACACATAACGGCCTTCAGTTAAAACATGCTTAAGTTGTTGCATCTTTGTCCTTCTGTCCATCTCATCGATCTTCATCCTTGCTTTTGCGTTGTACAATGTTCTCATTGTTGAGCAATTGTCTTTGTTATCTTTCTTAATCGCCATCATTATTAATCGTGGTTTGGCACCTGCTCTAGTCAACTCAACCATTTTTTTCCTCTCTTCCTTTGTCAACCGACCTGGGTGTGGATGTCCGATTAGTGTTTCCGCCGGCATGTGATTGTGTTCTCCACTCCTTACAACAAGTTTCCATTTGTTTCCTTCCAAACACGTGCTCCTCAACTTAAAGGGACAACCACACTTTTTTGTACCTGTTTCTCTCTTTCGTTTTACTCCGGTAGTAGGCTTTTCGTCCTTCTTATGGCATTTATACTGGCCACCCCTTTCGCACCCCAACTCAATCACAGAACCCTTACCCGCCGGTTTGTTAACTGATCTGGTTGTCACAACAACTGTGTTGTTTTTCTTTCCTACATCTTGGCACCACAATATGACTTCATCGCGAGAGTCGAAAACCTACATTTCCAACAACTTCAAATTGAGTACAAACGCACAAATATAGCATATAAAAAAATTTGTAGATAAAATAACGTGTCCAAAAGTATACCTTTTCGGTGGTGAAGCATTCCCTCAAATCGTATCCAAAAGAGATTGGGTTGCCTTCCTTAGATATGTCTTCGTTTGCATTACCGTCACATTCACCCGCAAAATCTTCTTTAGGATCAATTGATTCTTTATGTTCTTTGGTTGCACCCTATGAGACAAGATGTTCAAGACATGAACTCCAAATTTCAATAGCAAGGGAAAAAAATTAAGCTCAAAATCAAAAGAAAACATTATACTGAAATGCTCGGTAAAACAACCACGTGTATAGTAGGACAGTGCTCGTTTTCGTATTAGCGAACATATAGGTGGTTAATCGTTATAATGTAACCGAGCACATATTGTCAAGGATCGTTGACATGATGACGATCATTTCCCTACATGCTCGTCTTCGTGAACACGAGCATCGTTAAAAATGTTCCTCTCTGCAACTCCGAGCATAAACTTCAGACCCCTAAATTTTTTTTTTTTCAGTTTTGAATGAAAATAATGAGAAAGTGGAAAAATAGATGGAAAGGTTACCTCTGAATGTTGTGTTTGAGAACCCTTTTATGGATTTGAGGACCCGATCTCCTCACCAAATGCGATTTTTTCGACTTCTCATCCGGTAATGGCGGTTGCCTCGAAATGCCCTCATCCCCCATGAAAATCAACCAAGATTCTAGCTGTTGACAGTGAGAAGTGAATGCTCGAGTCGTTTCTTCGAACAATCGACAAAAAAATCTGTTGGCCTAAGTTGAAAAATGGTTGGTGGTGGAACCCACCACCAATCTCAATTTCTCCCACGTTTCTCTACTCCCTCATAAGATCTCTCTCTTCAATTATTGTATTAGAAAATATAATATTGTAAGGTAAAAATTAATTTTTTAATATAAGAAAAGTGAGGCTAGCCCCAAACAAAAAAAAGTCAAACTATAGTTGACTGAAAGTAACTTTTTGCTATAGGTCACAAGTGATACAAGTTGGTAGTGTAGATAACAACCGTCTAGATTTATTATTTGAGAACTATATGAGATATAGGGACCTCAAAGTAATAAATCAAAAACTTAAGTAAGTGGGGCCCATATGGACCTAACTTGGAGCTAAAGATATGGGAAGAGGGTCTTTCTCTATAAATAGAGATAGGTCTTATAAGATAGCCCATCCTAACTTATGTGTCTCTACCTCTCTCCCTAATTTAGAATTCAAGTTATTATCCTAAAGGTTTCAGAAACCCTAAGTTCGTAGTACATTCCCGTAGAAACTTAAAATCGATTTTTGATGCACTTTGGAGCAGAATTAGAGATTCGCTATTTCATGCGCAAAGTTGTAGGAAATTAAATTTCCTATAAAAAGCATATATCACATAAACGAATCGGATCAACCAGTAGAGAGTTATTACCGAAATACAGTTGTTGTATCTTTTCGGATTTTCGACAACTTATTCAAAACGTAGGAGGAAGATCTGGGATTACGTGCAAGCGTTTAAACAATATGTATCTGATCTTCAAGTTATTATTTTAATTCATGCATCCTCATGTGATCCTGTGAAGGGAAAATAGTTATTTGTTTCCGCTGCATAATTTTAAATCTAGACCCTATTTTTCCTCAACAATTAGTACATTGGGTCATTGGGTCATTGGGTCAAGTTTCCTAGGCCTTGGACCGGGTCATTGGGTATCAAGTTTCCCAAGCCCTGGATCGGGTTATTGGGTCAAGTTTCCCAATCCAATTTGGAGCTAATTAACTCAAGAGTAGTCAACTCACAAAATCAATTAGCAGTGCTGATTATCTTAACATCAACGGTTCTCCATGACTTGGATATATGGAATATCTGCTTTATAAATTTGGCCATGACGTTGGAGGAGGTCTGTCACAAGTCATAACCTAATTAATAGTCTACATACTATAATATTATGGCAAATACAAAAAGAATAAAATAAAATTATATAATATAAATATGGCGTGCATGAACCATGCATATGTGCAGGTCATGATCATTCTTCAACGCACCACTACACATGGCTACAAGCATTGCCATCTGCTTATAAACCCCCAACAAAAAGACGTGAATCTTTGGTGGCTGTGACACGACTCATCCAACTAAAATCCAAACTAATAAATCGTTGAGATAAGAGTCTTGAGACCAGACAGAGCTTTCGTAACTTAATAATTTACGAGCACCCTACACAATTATGTTACGTGTTTTTTTAGTTAATCCTTTCATAAATTTACTCCGCACATAAATTATTAATTTTTCTCCGTTAACAATATATTTATTCCTTTTTGACACTGTCATGTAAGACTCTAATGAGGTGAAGATCATCGTCACAAAAATTAATATTTAGATCAATTCTATGTAGCACCCACTTTTACGTGTAAATCGAGTGTAATTATTATAAAAATATACTTGTAGACGGGCCCACTTGGAGACGACACATAGCCGGACTGATGTGATCTGAAAGTTGAAGAAATCATCTTCACAAAAAATCAGCAATCATATTTGAGTGAACCTTAGTACTAGTATAAGTGGAGTATAAAATTGAAGTTAGTTTAATAAAAAAAAAAGACAAATAAAATTTGTGTAATTAGTGACAGAGTGCTTTGATAGCTCCTATGGAGGATAGTAGCTGCATTAAATATTTATTTTGATATAGAATAACAAAAATTAATTGTTATCAGTGCTTACCACACTCGATGGGTCTTCATCAATGCTAAATTAGTGGACGCTATATGTACTCAGTGAGTATTTTAGCTTCTAATCCCACTAGTTTTGGCAACGGGTTATGGTTAGGGTCGACCCTAACTGGGTTGGCGGGTTAACGGGCAAGATTGCTCAACCCTAACCCTGACTCGTTTAATAAACGGTCAATTTTTTAAACCCTAACCTAATCCTAGGCGGATATTAACCCTAACGGGTTGGCGGGTTGACTCTAACTAAAATATTAAAATTTTAAAAACTATTTATTACTCATTAATTATTGTTTTAAACTTAAAACTGATTAATTAAAATAATTAGTTTTTAATTTATTAGTTAAAAGATTAAATTTCTAACTAAAATTTAAAAATTAAAAACTAAAATTTACTTTGTTATTTTTTTAAAAAAAATATATAGTTCACGGATTGGTGAGTAACTCACAGGTTGACCCATCTGGCCCACGGGTCAGAAAATGTCAACCCTAACCCTATCCGTTTAGTTGGCGGGTCCGATCAACTCTTGCCAAGTCTAAATCCCACTGCCTAATGTACAAATGGCACTCCCTTATTGGTCCTTATCAAGACCCATCTAAATTGGCTTTCATATATACAATAAAGTCTCACTGTCCATCATCACTTACTGCCCTTGGGGGCCTTCCCAAGTTTCTATATATATGATTTTTTTATTTCTCTCTCCTTCCTGAGACATGCACACACTGTAAACAAGCAGAAGCAGGTCAGTTAGTGTTCAGCACACTGCTGTTATTTTCATTTACAAAAAAATTAAATTAAATTAAATTTTTTTGGGTCTATAAATAAGCTAAGTTGATTCTGCAAAAGCAAGCAAGGGAGATAGAAGAAAGAAATTATAACAAAAGATCGAGAAAGCAGAGAGAGAGAGAGAGAGAGAGAGAGAGAGAGAGAGAAATGGCGGAGAGACAAGAAGAAGAAGGAGGAGGAGTTATTGAGAAGGCAGCAGGGGCAGGAGGAGGAAGCAATAGAATTGCTTCACTTGATTTGGACAATAATAAGATCCAACCTAATTCCACCATTAATCTTGACAAACATGATCACCTCAATCAAGATCACCATGACCCCAATTTCCAGGTATTCGATTTTTCTTAATTTTATATATCTCAATTAACTCCTTAATTTCCTCTTTTTAGAATTAGTCATTTTACTTAATTAATTTTATCCAATTAATTAATAATTTGTTATATCGGTACTCAATAATTTATATATACCAACTCATCAGTTAATTAACAAAGCATTTATTTTATTTTATGATGATTAATCAGAAACCTGGGTGGAGAAAGTTTCTGTCTCATGTTGGTCCGGGTTTTCTCGTTTCTTTAGCTTATCTTGATCCTGGAAACTGTGAGTCCACTTCTTAATTTCTTTTCTAAGTATATATATCCATCAATTAATTAATTGCATGCTAATTTCTTTCTTTTTTAATTTCTTTTTCTTCATTAATTAATTTGTATTTTTGAAATTATGATGCAGTGGAAACTGATCTACAAGCGGGAGCAAATCATGGATATGAGGTGGATTATATAAATTAAAACATTAATTAAGTTTCTTTCTTTTTTCCACTTTTTATTCATTTACGAGAAGATTAAGTAATTAACCATGCATGCAATTAATTGATGAAAAACTAATCATTAATGTTGCGTCTTTTTTTGTTTTTTGTTTTTTTTTTTAAACATTTTCAGCTATTATGGGTGATCCTCATTGGGTTAATATTTGCTCTTATAATTCAGTCCTTAGCTGCAAATCTTGGTGTAACCACTGGTGAGGTCACAAGCACCCTATTGCAATCTTTCTTGAAATAGTTTTTTTTTTCCTTTTTCATAATTAAGAGGTGGTTTTTCAAGATAAATATTGACAGTATATAAAAAAATTATTGATGCATTAAGTATATTATGTAATTAAAGCAAAAAAAGTTATTGATTATATCTTATTCATTTTTTTTTTTGGTAGGAAAACATTTATCTGAAATTTGTAAAGCCGAATACCCAAAATTCGTGAAATACTGCCTATGGTTGCTAGCAGAGCTTGCGGTTATTGCTGCCGACATCCCTGAAGGTATTTAAATTTTTTTGTCTTAAAGTTTTGTTGATTTAGAAGGGGCGTATTTGAGGGTTGAAATTTTAGAACGAGTTGAGATAAGTATGTTCTCCTCACTATGCAGATCATTTTTTCAAAAACACCCCTAGATGCATTGTATGTGGGCCTACAAGTGAGGTTATGTACAAAGCTACATATCCTCTAGAGAGAGAGAGAATTCAAGGATTAATATACCTATAAGAAACTAATTAATTTTTGTTGCAATTAATTTAACGGTAGTGCTAGGGCTACCGAAATCCCTACCGAATTTGCTACAGCAGGCACATTTCACGGTGAGATTCATAACACTTTAGGATGGGATGCGAAACACGAGGAGATGCAAATCACTTTGACCGTTGGATGCTTGAGTGGTAGCAAATTCTGTAGGAATTTGCTGTAACTCAAGCATTACCGTTAATTTAACTATGTCTATCTGTTTTGTTACAGTGATTGGAACTGCCTTTGCTCTCAATATACTATTTCACATTCCAGTATGGGGTGGAGTCCTATTAACTGGTTTCAGCACTCTCTTACTTCTTGGCCTTCAAAAATATGGGGTAAATAATTCTAATTTTTTTTAAAATTCTTTTTTCCTTTTAAATAATTTTTATTTAATTTCTAAGAAAAGAGGAAAAAAGAATCTAAATACTTTAGATGGTTTTTATTCTTAATATTAATTAAAATTGGTCAATCCATTTTTCGAGGAAGATATTTACGGAGTCTTCCGTCATGAATTTTGTAGTTCGGAATAATTAAGTACCAAAATTAAGGGATTGATTGAAAAAGATCTCTTGTCCAAGCCTAAGCATATTGCCGGCTTCCGAAATAATTAATATTACAATGGAAGTACCCTATTAAGAATTATTGTAAGAAGGACAACTTTGCATTATAATATATGATTATTAGGTAGGGGTTACCAAATTAATTATATATGAACTCACGTACGTCATTAGTCGATGACCGAGTTTGGGTCGTAATTAATTAATTAACTTACCATTATAATGCAACAATTCTGTTTCATCTTTACTGATCAGACGCTGTCTCAATAATAATCAGATTGAATGAATCATAGGATGTCTAATACGTACATTTCAATCATATATATTCAATAAATAATACATATTAGAATTTCTCAATATTGTAAAAGCTGGGTGATTGTAAATAAATAAAAAAAACATGTGAAATAATTCTTAGGTTTTTACGACTGTGTTTTCTAAACTATATATTATCACTAAAATACTCATTATATTTATATCTATCTATACTATTAATTAGGTCAATTGTCTTTTCGAGGTTTAAAATACATTCAAAAATTTTGGAAACATTTTTTCTCATCAAATATATTGGGATATTATTGTAACTTTTTGCCCCTCAAAAGTGAACAATATGGATATTTCACACTACCCGCCTCATCACTTCTTAAATCTCCTTAAAAATTTGAATTGAACTGAATTGAATTAATCTGCTGATATTTCAAGAAGGGTGCTGGTAAAGGAGTTCTTTAAAATGTTTGGGGGATGGACAAATTAAATGGGCTTTTAGCCCAAAATCCTCCATCCAAATTATTACTCATTTTTACTAGGGGGTGATGTGGGGTAGGGGTGGGACTTGAGTTGGGTCAACCCGACCAACCCGAACCTGACCCGGTATTTAGGCAAGCATTGGCAAAGGTTGCTGGGCATTTGAGCAAGTTTGGGCATTTTTTTACTAACCCGTAGTCAAATTTGGGCAAGCATGGACATAGATAATTGCCAATCCAAGCAACCCACCCAACCCGAGTAACTTATATATATTAATATATATATATATATATATTAAGATTTAAATTAATTTCTAACATGGAAATATGTGACAAAAAAAGAAAATTCTAATTTTATAAAGTATTTTGAAAGATATAAATGGATAAATATATTAAGTTACTAATATAGGGTGGAAGTATTAAGACCCAAAACAAAAACTTTCCTTTTGTCTCATTATATGTAAAGTAAAATTATGATATTACTTAATAAGTAAAACTCAAAATAGTATAAAAAAAATTATGGATTTGGATTTCGTTGTTATTATATTTTGTTTAAAATTTTCATTTATTATGTGAGTAGATTGTTAGTTTATTTATCTTTTTAAACTATGAAGGATATTTTAATTATTTAAGTTTATTATTTATTTTTATTAATTTTTTGTATTAATAATTTTATTCAATCACCTAAATTTATTGAAACATGGACAACCTGAAGAACTCAAGAAACCCGAAGAAACCGAGAAACCCATTTGGGCCATGCGTGGGTAAACCTCTTATAGGTTTTGTGGGTTCTATGGGCATTCTGGACAAATGAGGTACAGTATGGGCATGGCATGTCCAAAGCCTCTAACCCGCCCAACCCGCCCGAGTCCCACCCCTAGTGTGAGGGTAAACTAACTTAACACTCACTTTCTCTCTTTACCCACTAAAATTAAATAGTACACCCCACCCCTACCAATGTCACCATCATCTTCATCTTCACCATTCCTCCACCGCTGGCGGAAAAAAGAGCCTGACTACTTCTACTTCTTTTTTCTCCACCGCCGACCACCACTACCACCGCCGCCAACCACCGGAAAAGGAAAAATAAAAATAAAATTCCAGATCTAAATTATTTTTAGACCGGGAAAGGTAAAGGCAAGAGAGAGAGAGGGAGAGAGAGGGGCTAGAAAGAGGGGGGCAGTGAGAAAGAGGAAGGAGAGAGAGAACTAGGGGGGAAAGAGTGATCAGTGGGAAGAGAAGGAACTTTTTTTTTTCCAGATCTGATTTTTTTTTTAAAGATCTAGAAAGGTAAATGTGTGAGAGAGAGAGAAGCTAGAGAGAGGGGGCCAAGAGAGGGAGAGAAGATGACTTGGAGAGAGATGATCAAGTCATCCCGATCGATGGATGAGGAGGGGGGGTTGTTTTAAGCCAGAAAAAAAGAAGAAGAAAGAAGAAGAAGAAGAAGAAGAAGAAGAAGTAGTGGTAGTGGTCAGAGGTGGTGGTGGTGGTGCCGGCGATGGATGAGTGGTGGTGGCCGAAGGTGGGGATGGTAGGTGTATTTTTTGTTTTGGTATTTTTTTGGGGTTGGGGTATTTTTTGAGGTTGGATGAAAAAATATCAACCCATTTTTAGATGACCATCTCCAAGTAAAACTAAATAGTCTCTAATTCTATTTTAATTACCCAAGTTTGTTCTAGATAAAATAAATACTCTCCTACACAATTAATTTTGTTTCCCAAAATCAATTGAATTTAATTTGTGGATAAAATCAAAATAAATAGATTATATTTTGTAGCAATTTTTTTACAAGTTAAAGGTCTTTAATTCAGTTGATTTTGTATGGATATAATATTATCATCATTTTTATAATGTCTGCCAAAAATCAGCTCAATCGGAAATATCTAACCCTTCAAACAAATCACTTTAAATACCAACTTCATTCATACTATTAAATTCTAAATTAAGTGTTGGCAGTGTTAGAAGTCTCAGAGCTGATTTTTTTTAGATATAATCTAAATAGTAAAAATAACGTACTTATAAAAAATCAGTCTATTTGGACAACCCCAAAGATTTAAACATACCACTCTTTTAACTTTAACGGGTGCCCTACGAAAATCCATTACGAGAAAAGATCGATAATTTTATTTCCTCCGAGCTGAACTAACTATCATATTTTTGTTTCTT
>MVGT01001355.1:193446-207867 GCA_002174775.1 Macleaya cordata | reverse complement strand
TTTTTTTTTCTTTTTTTTTTTTTTTTTTCTTTTAGAGCTATTATCATTTATTACTCTTTTCTTGGAAGTCTATATTTCTGTCATTGATGTTGGAACTCTCAATCCAATTATTCTTATTATTATTTTTATTTTATAAAAACCAAGTCATTTACTAATTTGCCACCTCAGTTCCTACATCCTATCATGCATACAAACTCCACCCGATGATTAATTAACCAATCAACATGGCCGTAATGTAATCGACTCCCAGAGTCTCAAGTAGGCCGTAGGGGATGGCGATGGGTGGGGTGGGGTCGGGCCTGCAGGCTGGTCTTGGAGTCTCGGATGACCATGTATCAACCAAAATTTCTAACCTCACGGATTGATTTTAAACCTGACTTGTGAGTTGCGGCTAAAAGAGTCAGAATTAAGGTTGAGATCGAATTCCTAATAACCCACCAGCACAACCTTCACTTGTTGTCTTGTTTATTTATTTATTTATATGTAGACGGATCGGTGTTAAATTAGTCATCGCGATCGGGGTTAGACTTTAGAGTTAATTAGGTCGGGATCGATCTTAAACCTTGCTAGGTCTGGTTTGGACCGTTGCTATATATATATGAGTTAGGATTGGCTTATAGTTTTATTATATATACATATTATGTATATATATATATGAGTTAGGATTGGCTTATAGTTTTATTATATATACATATTATGTATATATATATATGAGTTAGGATTGGCTTATAGTTTTATTATATATACATATTATGTATATATATATATGAGTTAGGATTGGCTTATAGTTTTATTATATATACATATTATGTATATATATATATGAGTTAGGATTGGCTTATAGTTTTATTATATATACATATTATGTATATATATATATGAGTTAGGATTGGCTTATAGTTTTATTATATATACATATTATGTATATATATATATGAGTTAGGATTGGCTTATAGTTTTATTATATATACATATTATGTATATATATATATGAGTTAGGATTGGCTTATAGTTTTATTATATATACATATTATGTATATATATATATGAGTTAGGATTGGCTTATAGTTTTATTATATATACATATTATGTATATATATATATGAGTTAGGATTGGCTTATAGTTTTATTATATATACATATTATGTATATATATATATGAGTTAGGATTGGCTTATAGTTTTATTATATATACATATTATGTATATATATATATGAGTTAGGATTGGCTTATAGTTTTATTATATATACATATTATGTATATATATATATGAGTTAGGATTGGCTTATAGTTTTATTATATATACATATTATGTATATATATATATGAGTTAGGATTGGCTTATAGTTTTATTATATATACATATTATGTATATATATATATGAGTTAGGATTGGCTTATAGTTTTATTATATATACATATTATGTATATATATATATGAGTTAGGATTGGCTTATAGTTTTATTATATATACATATTATGTATATATATATATGAGTTAGGATTGGCTTATAGTTTTATTATATATACATATTATGTATATATATATATGAGTTAGGATTGGCTTATAGTTTTATTATATATACATATTATGTATATATATATATGAGTTAGGATTGGCTTATAGTTTTATTATATATACATATTATGTATATATATATATGAGTTAGGATTGGCTTATAGTTTTATTATATATACATATTATGTATATATATATATGAGTTAGGATTGGCTTATAGTTTTATTATATATACATATTATGTATATATATATATGAGTTAGGATTGGCTTATAGTTTTATTATATATACATATTATGTATATATATATATGAGTTAGGATTGGCTTATAGTTTTATTATATATACATATTATGTATATATATATATGAGTTAGGATTGGCTTATAGTTTTATTATATATACATATTATGTATATATATATATGAGTTAGGATTGGCTTATAGTTTTATTATATATACATATTATGTATATATATATATGAGTTAGGATTGGCTTATAGTTTTATTATATATACATATTATGTATATATATATATGAGTTAGGATTGGCTTATAGTTTTATTATATATACATATTATGTATATATATATATGAGTTAGGATTGGCTTATAGTTTTATTATATATACATATTATGTATATATATATATGAGTTAGGATTGGCTTATAGTTTTATTATATATACATATTATGTATATATATATATGAGTTAGGATTGGCTTATAGTTTTATTATATATACATATTATGTATATATATATATGAGTTAGGATTGGCTTATAGTTTTATTATATATACATATTATGTATATATATATATGAGTTAGGATTGGCTTATAGTTTTATTATATATACATATTATGTATATATATATATGAGTTAGGATTGGCTTATAGTTTTATTATATATACATATTATGTATATATATATATGAGTTAGGATTGGCTTATAGTTTTATTATATATACATATTATGTATATATATATATGAGTTAGGATTGGCTTATAGTTTTATTATATATACATATTATGTATATATATATATGAGTTAGGATTGGCTTATAGTTTTATTATATATACATATTATGTATATATATATATGAGTTAGGATTGGCTTATAGTTTTATTATATATACATATTATGTATATATATATATGAGTTAGGATTGGCTTATAGTTTTATTATATATACATATTATGTATATATATATATGAGTTAGGATTGGCTTATAGTTTTATTATATATACATATTATGTATATATATATATGAGTTAGGATTGGCTTATAGTTTTATTATATATACATATTATGTATATATATATATGAGTTAGGATTGGCTTATAGTTTTATTATATATACATATTATGTATATATATATATGAGTTAGGATTGGCTTATAGTTTTATTATATATACATATTATGTATATATATATATGAGTTAGGATTGGCTTATAGTTTTATTATATATACATATTATGTATATATATATATGAGTTAGGATTGGCTTATAGTTTTATTATATATACATATTATGTATATATATATATGAGTTAGGATTGGCTTATAGTTTTATTATATATACATATTATGTATATATATATATGAGTTAGGATTGGCTTATAGTTTTATTATATATACATATTATGTATATATATATATGAGTTAGGATTGGCTTATAGTTTTATTATATATACATATTATGTATATATATATATGAGTTAGGATTGGCTTATAGTTTTATTATATATACATATTATGTATATATATATATGAGTTAGGATTGGCTTATAGTTTTATTATATATACATATTATGTATATATATATATGAGTTAGGATTGGCTTATAGTTTTATTATATATACATATTATGTATATATATATATGAGTTAGGATTGGCTTATAGTTTTATTATATATACATATTATGTATATATATATATGAGTTAGGATTGGCTTATAGTTTTATTATATATACATATTATGTATATATATATATGAGTTAGGATTGGCTTATAGTTTTATTATATATACATATTATGTATATATATATATGAGTTAGGATTGGCTTATAGTTTTATTATATATACATATTATGTATATATATATATGAGTTAGGATTGGCTTATAGTTTTATTATATATACATATTATGTATATATATATATGAGTTAGGATTGGCTTATAGTTTTATTATATATACATATTATGTATATATATATATGAGTTAGGATTGGCTTATAGTTTTATTATATATACATATTATGTATATATATATATGAGTTAGGATTGGCTTATAGTTTTATTATATATACATATTATGTATATATATATATGAGTTAGGATTGGCTTATAGTTTTATTATATATACATATTATGTATATATATATATGAGTTAGGATTGGCTTATAGTTTTATTATATATACATATTATGTATATATATATATGAGTTAGGATTGGCTTATAGTTTTATTATATATACATATTATGTATATATATATATGAGTTAGGATTGGCTTATAGTTTTATTATATATACATATTATGTATATATATATATGAGTTAGGATTGGCTTATAGTTTTATTATATATACATATTATGTATATATATATATGAGTTAGGATTGGCTTATAGTTTTATTATATATACATATTATGTATATATATATATGAGTTAGGATTGGCTTATAGTTTTATTATATATACATATTATGTATATATATATATGAGTTAGGATTGGCTTATAGTTTTATTATATATACATATTATGTATATATATATATGAGTTAGGATTGGCTTATAGTTTTATTATATATACATATTATGTATATATATATATGAGTTAGGATTGGCTTATAGTTTTATTATATATACATATTATGTATATATATATATGAGTTAGGATTGGCTTATAGTTTTATTATATATACATATTATGTATATATATATATGAGTTAGGATTGGCTTATAGTTTTATTATATATACATATTATGTATATATATATATGAGTTAGGATTGGCTTATAGTTTTATTATATATACATATTATGTATATATATATATGAGTTAGGATTGGCTTATAGTTTTATTATATATACATATT
This sequence comes from Macleaya cordata, assembly GCA_002174775.1. NCBI lineage: Eukaryota > Viridiplantae > Streptophyta > Magnoliopsida > Ranunculales > Papaveraceae > Macleaya > Macleaya cordata. The sequence goes on along the minus strand of MVGT01001355.1, from coordinate 203,251 downwards.
ATGTATATATATATATGAGTTAGGATTGGCTTATAGTTTTATTATATATACATATTATGTATATATATATATGAGTTAGGATTGGCTTATAGTTTTATTATATATACATATTATGTATATATATATATGAGTTAGGATTGGCTTATAGTTTTATTATATATACATATTATGTATATATATATATGAGTTAGGATTGGCTTATAGTTTTATTATATATACATATTATGTATATATATATATGAGTTAGGATTGGCTTATAGTTTTATTATATATACATATTATGTATATATATATATGAGTTAGGATTGGCTTATAGTTTTATTATATATACATATTATGTATATATATATATGAGTTAGGATTGGCTTATAGTTTTATTATATATACATATTATGTATATATATATATGAGTTAGGATTGGCTTATAGTTTTATTATATATACATATTATGTATATATATATATGAGTTAGGATTGGCTTATAGTTTTATTATATATACATATTATGTATATATATATATGAGTTAGGATTGGCTTATAGTTTTATTATATATACATATTATGTATACAGGTTTTTGTGAGGTCCACATGAGGTTGATCTAAAGGCTGAAGTTTTGTGGGAATGTTCTCCTCACCATGCAGATCAACTTCACAAAAAACTAGTCCATTCTAAAATTTCTAACCCCATCAAACATTAACTGTTTTTCTCACCGTCTATTTTTCACCGTTAATTTTTAATCAACTTCCGATCAATTTTTTATGGAACTAGAATTTTTAGAATGAACCAATTTTTAGTGAAGATGATTTACATGATGAAGAGAATATCCTCACAAAACCTTAGTCCTTAGATCAAGTTTATGTGGGCTCCACATAAGTTTGAACATATAACCTGTACATATAAGGTTGTAAGCCGATCTATTCCATGCATATATATATATATTTAACATAGAAGAAAGCTACCCCTACATCATGATGAGAATAGTCTCACATGGGATATGAGAGCCTAGCAAACCTAATATATAATGATCATAGGTCACACCACTCATTGCCAATTGGTTTTGAGTTGGAAACATCAAACTTCAAAGGTATTATTTTTAGTACAAAACTCTAAAAAATGTTATATACTTGGAACACGCGCTTTTCAAGAATAATATTCACTGGTTAATTAGGTTATCAGTGTTTATTGGGTCGCGGATGAAGTACAAAAAATAATCGACTTTTGATTGGTGATACCTGTATACTAAATATATATATAGATATTGCAACATATCTTATTGCGACATTATTGCAATATATTTTTTATGGAGTCAACATGAAGATGGTTCGAGGGCTAATTGTTTTGTGAGGATATTCTCATCATTATGTAGATCATCATATTCGAAAATCAGCCCCTTCTAAAAGTTCTAACACGATCAAAAGTTATCGAAAATTAAAAGAAATCAATAAATGTCTAAAATTTACCAATTTTTCAATAGGCTAATTTGAAAGTTTTAGAACTTTTAGAAGGGGCTGATTTTTGAATATGATGGTCTACATAATAAGGAGAGCATCCCATAAAAAAATTAACCCTCAAACCATCTTCATGTGGCCCCCATAAAAAGTATGTTGCAATAGTGTCGCAATAAGGTATGTTGCAATATCTCTCTATAAATATATACATATACACACGTACCCATGCAGGTAATTAATTATAGATGAGTAAATAAAAGTTAAAAATAAAACTCACCAGTTGCTTTTTAATTAATTAATTAATTACTTAAGTAATTTAATTAAAATTTCAGGTAAGGAAGCTAGAAATGTTGATAGCAATTCTGGTGTTTGTGATGGCTGGTTGTTATTTTGGGGAGTTGAGTTATGTGAAGCCACCCGCAGCAGATGTGCTGAAGGGCATGTTCATCCCCAAGCTCAGTGGTCAAGGTGCTACTGGGGACGCCATCGCCTTACTAGGGGCACTCGTCATGCCGTAAGACATAATTAATATCATTTAATTAATTAATTAATTATTATTTTTTTGATAAGAATTAATTAATTAATTAAACAGTACTACCACTGTTTTAATTAATTAATAATATGTATTAATTATAACACACAATTAATTAATTAAGATCCTTAATTTCTTTGTTTTTTTTTTTTTTGTTTGGGGATAGACATAACCTCTTTCTTCACTCAGCACTAGTGCTCTCCAGGAAGGTACCTCAGTCCGTCAAGGGCATCAACGTAAGTTATATTAACCGTGATGAATTGATGATGAATTGGGTACTACTAATTACTAATTACACTAATAAATCATGATTAATTAATTTTGATCGATATACAGAGTGCATGCAGATATTTCCTTATAGAGAGCGCATTCGCACTATTCGTCGCTTTTCTGATTAATGTAGCTGTCATCTCAGTCTCCGGCACCGTCTGCTCCGCCGACAACCTCACTGCTGATAACGCTGATCGTTGCAGCGATTTAACCCTCAACTCCGCTTCTTTTCTTCTAAAGGTATATACGCATCGCGCGTGTACCCTACTACTACTACTACAATTACTAGATAGCAAGTACATTTACAAAGAATATATAAAAAAAAGTTCATAAGTAGCTAGAAATTTTATTTAATAGTACGTTGTTGTGTTTAATATTTGACTGTAGAATGTTTTGGGAAAATCGAGTTCAACATTTTATGCCATTGCACTGCTGGCTTCAGGACAGAGTTCAACCATTACTGGTACTTATGCAGGCCAGTATATCATGCAGGTTTGTCGAGATTCTACTTAATTTTGTTAATATTATTTTGATGGATTATTAGCATCAACTAATTTAATCTTGATGAAATTTAGTCTAGAACCCCAAAATGGGGTTTGTTTTCACTTCTCCTTCACCCAACTTTAATTTTGTAAACATAAAATTGGTTAAAGCCTCCATGTGAAAAAAATAATTAGTGTTCATTATTTGATATTTTTAAAATAAACAAAAGATCTCGTGATCATTTTAAAAATAGTTGTTTTTTTTTTTGAAAGAAAGGGGAGAATAGATTAATTGATCAAAGAAGGTTTTTCAGCCGATAAATGACTGACAATACAAGAGGGAGGGTCTCCCTTCCAAATCGCACCGTTAGTGCTTGAAACGGCATACTGAGCCAAATGATGTGTCGATTTATTTGCTAGCCTAGACACAAACTTTTAAACTTTTTAAGATATTGATTTAGTCCACTTATAATAACCGTGAACCATTTTCTATAAATTAAATTTTTTTTATTACCATTTTGTAACCGTCTCAACACTTTTGAAACTGTTTAAAGAATCATTGTAATAACTATAAATTCTTTATTTTTAGAAATTCTAATCATCCCTATATTCTTGATAATTGTTGACAAGTTATTACAAATTTTTATCCTGATTTATACGCGTATGGCTTTTACCCACGTGATATGAATCTCAGTCCCTAGTTTTAATATTTTTCAAATTTCGATGACATCCGAGCCGTCCATCTAATTTTAATATATACTTTTACGAAATTAAAAAAAAATTAGAAATTGTAAGAAGTGGAGAATATTTGATTCGGTTAAGAGAATATGGGAGAAAAATTAGGAATTGTAGTAAGTGGAGAATATTTAGTTTGGTAACAAAATAAGGGTATTATTGTTAGCTACAATACAAACGTTTGACTAACTACCATTTAGGAGGAAACACATATTTTAAAATTATCAAATACTAAACACTAATTAATTATTATATAATGGTCTAAACCCCAATTTTCTGTTTTTTAAATCCAACCCAAATTTTTTTTGTCTTATGTACACCTGTCATTTTTAACTCTTTGACTTAGTTTTATATACTTTTTTACTGACATATTTGCCCTTCTTTTATTTGGAAAAGAAGTAATAGAGAGAAATTTTAGAGAGAGAGATTGTAGGCTGCCTTCTTCACCATTTTTTTCAACGAGTGAGATCTACCGGCGAGTGAGATCTGTCGGCGATCATCTCTTTCTTCTTCTTCTTCATCGTCTTCTTCTTCGCCTTCTTCATCTTCACCTTCATCTTCTTCTTTCATCTTCTTCATCATCATCCTTTTCCTCATCATCTTTTTTTCAGCGAGTTAAATTTTCCATGAAATCAGATAACCATATGTATCTTCATTTTGTTCTTCTTGCCATTTAATTTGTTCTTCATTTTTTTTCAAAAAAAAAAAAATTCAGTATGCAGTCTCTTGTCATGCAACTGTTATGCAACTATTCCGCAACTCTTATACAATTGTTATGCAACTAGTATGCAACGGTTATACAACTAGCTAGTATGCAACTCTTATGCGTCTAGAATGCAACTGTGCAACTATATATTACGCAACTATTATACAACTGTTATGCAACCGTTATGCAACTATTATTCAACTGTTATGCAACTTCTATGCAACTGTTACGCAACCGTTATGCAACTAGTATGCAACTATTATATACGCAATGGTTATGCAACTTCTATGTAGTTATGCAACTAATGCAATTGTTATGCAACTAGTATGTAACTATTTTACAACAGTTATGTAACTGTTATTATGCAATTTTTATGCAATGTTTAATCAATTTCTTAATTCGGTAGCTCCTTTTTATGATTTCTCATGTGTTGGAGCAGATCTGTTGTGGATTATTTCCTTTCTCTCTCTTCTTTCTCTTTTTAATTTTTTTCTTTTAAGGAAGGGTAGTTTTGTCTTTTTACTTGATTTTGGGTTTTATTTATAAAACTAGTTTTGGGTGGGGTGGAATCTAAATGAAGGTCGAATATTGGATTGTTTTTATCTCTTTAATCTTTTGTGTGTTTTTTTGTTTTGTTTTGTTTTTTTGGGATGTAGGGTTTCTTGGACCTTAAAATGAAGAAGTGGGTACGGAACCTGATGACCCGGTGCATCGCAATTACGCCCAGCCTCATCGTCTCCATTATCGGCGGATCTTCTGGAGCTGGGCGACTCATCATCATTGCATCCGTTAGCATCTCTAATCTTTTAATTCTTTATATTGTTTTTCTCAAATATTAATTAGTATGGTTTTAAAAATGGGTTGATACCAAGTTGACTCGTGAGTCTAGACAGTACATCAAGTCAGACATTCATCTTAAATTCAGCTTAATTTTTTAGCTGAATACTTTCTTTAAAAGTTCTGACTCTACCAAGAGTTAAAATCATTCAAAAAAGTCGGATTGAATAAATAAAATTCACACAAATCAGATTCAAATGCCTTAAAAAGAAAACACCAACTTGAATTGACTCGGTTAAATCCGGAATCAAATTGTGGTTTCGTCAACTGTCTGATCGAAAGATCAACTGTAAACCATCTTTTAATTCTTCATAATTTTTTTTTCTCAAATGTTTATACTCATTCAATTAAAGTTGTTAAGTTTACAAAAATTGACTTTTTTTTTCGGTACTTTTTTTTTTTTGGAGTATAGTTTTACTAAAATTGTTATACATAATGGGTATGCATTTCAGATGATACTATCCTTCGAGCTCCCATTTGCTCTCATCCCACTCCTCAAATTCAGCAGCAGCTCGACAAAGATGGGTCCTCACAAAAACTCCATTTATGTAAGTATAAAACCAATTAATTAATAATATCTCATATTTTCTAGTTAAGAAGAAAAAGAAATCTAATTTGTACATTATAAACGCCATTTTCACATATTTATCGTTGTACCTAGACTTCTTTTTTCTTTTTTTTATTTTTGGTTTTTTTAAAAAATATTTATGTAATTAATTAATTGATTTTCTTACTTAAAAAATTATTATTGTTTTGCTTCTAAATAATAATCAATTAATTAATATGAAATTATTATTTATTGAATGCAGATCATTGTGATATCATGGGTCCTAGGGTTATGCATAATTGGGATCAACATCTACTACTTGAGCACAGGATTTGTAGGTTGGTTAATACACAACAACATGCCAAAGGTGGCAAATGTGTTCATTGGGTTGATAGTGTTCCCTTTCATGGCCATCTACATCCTTTCAGTCATTTATTTAACATTCAGGAAAGACAGAGCTGTGACTTTCATAGATGTACCAGATGGTCAGCACAACAGATTGGAGAAAGGGGTGAAGAAAAGTGGTCAAGATGATGATGAAGATGAAGTTCCTTACAGAGAAGACCTTGCTCACATTCCACTCCCTCATTAACTAATTAACTAATTAATGCATCAAGGACCTCGAAGTGGACTTACTTTTTAGAGAGAGAGAGAGAAAGGGTTTAAGAGCCTGGTTTTTTTTTTTGCCACTAATTAGTGGCAGACCACTCAAAATAATTTTTATTTTTAACTACTAATTAGTAATAGTAAGAGGCAAATTTTTAATTTTGGGCCTTAAACCCATTAAGTGGTAGTAAGTGATTTGAAACAGCTTATTACCACTTAATGGGTTTGAATCCTACAATTAAAGATTTCCTTCTAACTACCACTAGTTAGTGGTAAAAAATAAAAAGTGTTTTGTGTAGATCTACCAATAATTAGTGGCAAAAAAACAAACATGCTATAAGTATTTCAACCCTTCCCTCTCAAATAAGGTTCTTAATTAATTAGTGAAAAAAATGTAATATTATGTATTTCCCTTTTCAAGTGTATTAATGGATAGAATCCAGCATAGAGGCTAGAAGCTAGCATTTTGATGCTGAAAGTTAATGTTATTTCAAAATAAGTTTTGGTATTTCTTATTCACAAGTGGCACTAGTATTTCTTTCTATTTTTCTTTTTTTTTCTTCCTTTTTATTCATATAATTAATTTTTTTAAAATTAATTTATGAGGAAAATGACGCTGACAATCTCCTTTTTTTTAGCTTGTACAGACAGGCACAGAAAAAATGCACCTAAGGTCCTCTTTTATTCCCGTAAAAAATGCACATAAGGTCCTTTTTTATTTCTGTCAAACACATGCAGTGCTCTCGATGAAAATAGTTTTTAAATTTATCGCAAATGCAGTTTTTTCGAAAGTAAAAATACCGCAATTACCCTTCTGTCAGCTACACTGCCTATTTTATTTTCAAAAAAAAAGTGAGGTGGAGAAGAGAGAAAAAAAGTATTTTTTAATTTTAAAATGCAATAACTTTTGATTTACAATTTGGATTTTGACAAAATTTATATTTTTGGAAAGTAATTTTTAAGATCTTCAAAATGAGACCAGAAACAATAGGTATGAAAACCATATTGTGCATAATACAAAACCAGGCAAATATGCAAGTTGTAATTTATATTATCTTTTTTTACATAGTTTTGAGCATCTGCACCTTTTAAATCATATTTGTATTTCAAATAAATACATTTTGATGTTCACTAAAGTGTGCATGTGGGGTTTTGACCTCCATTTGTATAGTTAAAAACCTATGCCAATATGCAAGTTGTAACTTGGATAGTTCTTTTTGCATAGTTTTGAGCATTTGTACCTTTTAAATCCTACTTGCATTTCAAATAAAATATTCTGATGATGTTCAGTAAAGTATTGAAGTTCATAGTAACCAAATTTAAATATAGGACCCCACATGTGCTTACTTATTTTGCAAATTAAACTATTGTATGCAAGTTTTATTTTGCATACTAACGTATGCAAATCTGGGGTTGCATCGCTATTGGAAACGGAAGGTTATAATAGCAACTTTGGGATTGATTTTAGGTGGGTCCCCTATGTTATTTGACATAATTTCTATGTAAAATCGTAGAGAATTAGTTTCTGGTCAAAACACAGAAGTTTTATATTTTTATGTCTAGTTTTGAGAGAACCTGATTCCACTAGATTCTGAATTTTGGTTAGGGAGAAAAGTGAGGTTTTCTACTACTGACACAAATTTTTGACAGCAACACTTTTTAAAGAGTTTGTATATTCCCTTTAGTGTTTTAGGCATTAGGTGTTTAAACTTAAGTAGAGTGTTTTAGAAGACTAAATGTTAGGTCCATGAGTTCACTCATGTCATGTTTGTCGAATTTCGTGTCAAAGGTAAACTCAAGATGGTCAATGTAACTTGAGTTAGAGTTAGTGAGTCGTTCGGTTCGTTGCGAAGAAAAGATTCCAAGAAGCTCAACTCACCACCGGAACTCATCTTAGGATGGTAAGTGACTTAGAAACTCAATACCATAGGTGGTTAATTCACATTAGATCATATGAGGAAGTACGGAATGGCAAAAGATGTCAAAACCCTTTAAAAATAGTGTTTGAAAGAATGCTGTCAGAAAACTACGCTTTTAAGGGAAACCGTGGCTGTTTTATACTGTGATCAAATTCGGTTTTGAAACCATTTCAAAACCAAAGCTGAAAAAAGACATCAGTTGAGTTTTGGTTTCGAAAGCGTGACAAAATGTTTCGAAAGCGTGTCAGCGGTTTTGAAACTGTATCAAACGCTTTCGATACCAAATGCTGAAAAAACATCAGTTGAGTTTTGGTTTCGAAAGCGTGGCAAACGGTACCGAAAGCATGGCAGTGGTATCGAAAATGTGACTAAATGCTGAATGCTGAAAAATGTCAGATTACTTTCGGTTTCGATACCAGTTTTATGGTATCGAAACCGTCGCTCAGATTTGCAAATTATTGGTCACTTTATGAGCTGTTTTGTTCCTTTTTCTCTCATACTCCACTGGAGCATGTCTTAGGGGAATTATTGGAGCGTAGGGAACACCTCTAAGTGGGTGAGGGTGTCATAGATTAGATCTAAGAACATCACTCATTACTAATGGTGTGTTTTAGATCTAGATCCAGAGATGCACTCATCACACTTAGTGCATTTCAGATCTATGTCTAGAATTCACCATTATAAATAGGGATTGAACCATCAATGTTTATTCAACTATTCACCCTATTCATCAACAAGTTCTTAGAGAGTTTTAACATAAATCCTTTAGCTTCCAAGCTTGTTGTACATAGTTTAATACTTTCCATTTTAACTTAAAACCTGAGTTTTGTTGGTGGTGGATTTTCGGTAGTTGAGCTTGAAGTTTTAAGTTTGTGGTGATATACTCGAGGAGTCGAGTAGTGGTTCAAGGTGCGGGACTTGTGGAGTTCAAGTTGAAGACGCATCAAATTTGCGAGAGGCGTTGGTTTGTGGATTCGGATTGTATGCGCAACTCGTTCACGTTGGCTCGGTGGACTCCAAGTTATATGCGTGAGAATTGATAATCAACTAAGAGGCAAATTTGTGGAGCTCGAATTTTTGGAAGAACTGTACACCGTAGCTGTTAGAGCGTAGAGAGAGTCGTAATTCGTGTCTATCGAGTGGTAAATTGGGTTGTAAGTTTTCAATAACTCTTAGTGGATTTTTGCTGGACTAGGTCCCGGGGTTTTTCCTAATTTGGGTTTTCCTCGTTAACAAAATCTCTTGTGCATATTTTTATACTTGTTGTGAGATTGAAATATTCGATTCTTGTTCTTAATTTCGCATATTAAGAATCGAATAAGTCAATACTCTAGTTAGAGATTTTTGTTTTACTCTTATCACCTTGGTATCAGAGCAGGTTCACTTATTTGGTGTGATCCTTGTTGTGACCTATGGAAACACAAAGAGTAGGTAGTGCAGTAAATAGACCTATATTGTTCAATGAAATCAAAGAAGAAACCACTAATGAAAGGTCCATGTTTTTATGTTTGTCGAATTTCGTGTCAAAGGTAAACTCAAGATGGTCAATGTAACTTGAGTTAGAGTCTAGTGAGTCTCGGTTCACTTCGGTTGAAAGAGAAGAAATCTACAAAGGCTCCGAAGAACTCAACTCACCACCGGAAGACATCCTAGGATGGTAAGTGACTTAGAACACTAAGTACCATAGGTGGTTAGATTGCTAAGAGTGTTTCCCACACTGTTT
>MVGT01001355.1:169853-188028 GCA_002174775.1 Macleaya cordata | reverse complement strand
TTGGAGCGTAGAGGGAGTCGTAATTCGTGTCCATCGAGTGGTAAATCGGGTTGTAAGTTTTCAATAACTCTTAGTGGATTTTTGCTGGACTAGGTCCCGGGGTTTTTCCCAGTTTGGGTTTCCTCGTTAACAAAATCTCTTGTGCATATTTTTTTATACTTGTTGTGAGATTGAAATATTCGATTCTTGTTCTTAATTCCGCATATTAAGAATCGAATAAGTCAATACTCTTGTTAGAGATTTTTGTTGTACTTTTATCAACTTTGGTAATTTTTTAATTAGGTGATAGTGTGATCCTTAACCATAGTCACATTGACATACGGTTAAATTCATTAACCGTAGGGCGAATTTAGACTTTCAACTAAGGCTTTTATTACCTTCGTAGAATCTTTTGATAATCTCTTTGAAGATTTATATACTGATTCTGAAGATCTTGTTAGTATTTTTGGAAGCAGTAAAGAGAACAAAACTAAATTATGGGCTATGACTGCCTCTGTTGATCACTCTAATTATCACAAATATGATATACAAACTGAATCTGATGATCTCCGGAGTGATAGTGAGAGTGATGTTGTTCCTAAAGAATAGTTCTCAAGAATTCTTGAAAATAGTAAGAGCTTGTCAAAGGCAAACAAGGAGTTCAAACTTAAGAATTCAAGTCTTAAGACCGAGAATAATGATCTTGCTCTTCAAGTGGAAGAAGCATCTAAAAGGGAGGTAGATGACAAAGAGATTCTTGAAGGAAAAAATAAGGAAATCAAATTCCTCAAGAATGAACTAGTGTTGGCTAATGAGAGAGTCACATCGCTCCTTGAAGAGATACAAAAAATAAAGGATGAGTTGAAAGAGTCTAAAGAGATGCTCATAAAGTTCAATCATGGGTCGAATAACCTTGTGTCTATGTTGAAAGGATCGAAGCATTCGAGTGACAAGAAGGGACTCGGGTTTGATCCAAGTAAGGTTGTTAGCACCTTAACGTCGACGACCTTTGTGAAAGCTAAGACTCCTCCTCCTCCTTCACAAAAGAGAGCAGTTAAGCAAGTTGTCCAACAAGCTCCAAAGCAATTTGTCAAGCAACATGTCCCAAAGCAAGCTATAAAACCACAAGGTAAGCCTAAAGTTTCTAATGTTACTAATGTGTGTTCTTTTTGTAGTTATAAGGGTCATTTGAAGAACAAATGTAGATTCTTTTTGGAAGAATGCAAGAATTCTCAGAATATCAATAAAGATCTTCTAAAATGAATCAAGTCTTTGAGTGATAAAGCTCAAGCATTGGCTGGAGAGATTGGAAAGCTTAATAACAACAAGCAAGGTACGTATTCCTTTGGATCTAAATCTTATTCAAAGAAAAGGAAGAGAAACCAGACCAAAAAGGTTGTGTCTGAGACAACCAAACCTACTTCTATGGACTTGAATCAAATGAAGACATTCAAGAAGCTCAAGTCCATATGGGTAAGAAAAAGTGATTTGACAAGTCTTGAAACTCTCACTACACACAATACCGGTAAGTTAAGTATTTATTAGTTTGTGGTAGTGGTCGTACCATTACTTGATTGTTGACGGTCTCGTTCCTCCCCTTATTTTAATTGCATATATTATTGGGTAGTTGAGTGAATGTTCTACTAGTTTGCATTTTAGTTGTTTGTTATGCATTCTAGTGTCTATAGTATGTACTTGTAGATAAGTTCTTATTGGATTTGAACATGACATTCCATCTACTAAGTATCATACTTTACAGCATGTCCATTTTTTTGTCAAATCGTTTTTGTGACATATGTGTATATTTTTGTGTTTATAATCTTATTTTCTTGTCAATAATGAATGAAGTGTATAAACCTTTGTTATTGGATGAGAAACAAGCTATTACACAAGTGGTGACTATTGATCGTCAACCACATCAAGCAGAATTTTTTTTCTGTAGGTTTGTATTCTCACTTTTCCCCTGCTTTGCATTGCATATCATTTTTGGGTTGAAGAGTGAGTTTTGAAGATTAGTTTGCTTTCATAAATTTGCATTCTAATACAGATGTGTTTTAGGTGTTCTTCTTCTTGTTGTTGGCAATCTTTTATAGAATACTTGAACATATTAGAGATTTCATAAATCTGAATTGCTTTACTTTATTTTGATATAGCTTGTGAATCTCTTCTCTAAATCCACATACTATCTTGACTGATTTATAAATCTTGTGCACATAAGAGTCTCTTGAGTAAGTGTAATTTTATCCTAGTTGGATCATTAGATGGGTTAGAAACAAAGCTCATGATTCATTTGTGGACTAAACTAGCTGGTTGGGCTATCTCTCACTAGGATATTGTGTTTTGATGAAGTGCTGAAAAAATATTGTTATATCTTGTTATGAAACATCACCAAAATAGTAATCTCTCGTAAAAGATTTTGAGCTTGGTGAAACACCAAAAGAGTGGGTTCTCGTAAAAATGTTGAATTCGGTGTTTGAACATAAAAAAGAGTGAGATCCCGCAAGAAGATTGGGAACTCGATGTTCTTTATTCGTTATATTGACCTCATAGTGACCCACTTGGTTCCAATACGGGTACTTTCTTGGTTGTGTCTCCTCGGATAAGAGTCGCTTGCAAGTTTAAGGAAAATATTGGGAACAAATTGGTGATCTATGTCTCATGCTCTTGAGTTCCTCAAGTTTCATTCAAACTCAAACATGAAGGTCATTAATAGGTAACAAAGTAAGATGGTTCTTTCATGCTGGGTAAGGTTCAGATTTGAAGAAATTGGTAATATGGATAACCTTATCTTATTTTTCTTTTAGGATGGTCTCACATAATGATATTGTCCTCTCAAACACACACAAACACCATAATCAGGATATTGAGTGTTGTGATTTTCATGATTGAGAACTAGCTTGGCTATATTTGAATAAATTTTTGCAATTACATGATTAAGAAATTTTTATTGTGATTGTGTATTATATTATTGATAGCCTTGACAACATGATTTAGACACAACAAAACTTTTCTACTTGCATACATTGATAGCGTAGATTTGTTGAGTGTTAATGCATGTTGAACCGGATTAGTTTTAAGATTCAAATCTTTCTCATGATCTGGTTGAGGGGGAGCTTGCATGTTTTGTTTAATTACATATATTTGTGCTTGCATGCTCATTATTTGCATTAGGCTAATATTTGAAAAATATAAAAATATGCATTTTCTCCAATGGTTTTCAAAACCAGGACAGTTGCACACACTTGGTTTCATTTCTTATCTTAGCTCTGATACACCTTGTAGCTAGCTTTGATAAATTTTGTGATGTGTAACATATTTTTACGTGCCTTCCACCATACTTTCTTATTGTCAATTTGCGTGCCAAATCGAACTCAATATGGTCAATGAGAGTTAGCAAGTTGTCTCTACATTTCTAATCAATGAAGACTTATAGTGAAGGAGAGAAGACTTGTGCAAAGCTCAACTCACCACCATTGGAAGATATCTTAAGATTGGAGAAGCTTTAACAAGGGGGGAGTGATATTATCTCTACTCTAATTAAATGCTCTAAGCATTCTTCAAGGTATGTACTTAGTGTTTTATAATATTCCTTGACTTATTTTGTTAGCACTTGCAGGAAACATGGTGTTTTATACAATCCGTGTTTTAAGTTTTATTGAGTTATGTGTAAGAAAATACTAGTTGTAATGGGGAAGGTTCTTTATGCTATTTTCTTATGTATGGATTTGTCACGAAAATGACAAAGGGGGAGATTGTTAGGTCTATGAGCTTACTCATGTCATGTTTGTCGAATTTCGTGTCAAAGGTAAACTCAAGAAGGTCAATGTAACTTGAGTTAGAGTTAGTGAGTCGTTCGGTTCGTTGCGAAGAAAAGATTCCAAAAAGCTCAACTCACCACCGGAACTCATCTTAGGATGGTAAGTGACTTAGAAACTCAATACCATAGGTGGTTAGTTCACATTAGGTCATATGAGGAAGTACGGAATGGCAAAAGATGTCAAAACCATTTAAAAATAGTGTTTGAAAGAACGCTGTCAGAAAACTACGCTTTTAAGAGAAACCGTGGTTGTTTTATACTGTGATCAAATTCGGTTTTGAAACCATTTCAAAACCAAAGCTGAAAAAAGACATCAGTTGAGTTTTGGTTTCGAAAGCGTGACAAAATGTTTCGAAAGCGTGGCAGCGGTTTCGAAACCGTGTCAAACGCTTTCGATACCAAATGTTGAAAAAACATCAGTTGAGTTTTGGTTTCGAAAGCTTGGCAAACGGTACCGAAAGCATGGCAGTGGTATCGAAACCGTGACTAAATGCTGAATGCTGAAAAATGTCAGATTACTTTCGGTTTCGATACCAGTTTTATGGTATCGAAACGGTCGCTCAGATTTACAAATTATTGGTCACTTTATGAGCTGTTTTGTTCCTTTTTCTCTCATACTCCACTAGAGCATGTCTTAGGGGAATTATTGGAGCGTGGGGAACACCTCTAAGTGGGTGAGGGTGTCATAGATTAGATCTAAGAGCATCACTCATTACTAATTGTGTGTTTTAGATCTAGATCCAGAGATGCACTCATCACACTTAGTGCATTTCAGATCTATGTCTAGAATTCACCATTATAAATAGGGATTGAACTATCAATGTTTATTCAACCATTCACCCTATTCATCAACAAGTTCTTAGAGAGTTTTAACACAAATCCTTTAGCTTCCAAGCTTGTTGTACATAGTTTAATACTTCCCATTTTAACTCAAAACCTGAGTTCTGTTGCTGGTGGATTTTCGGTAGTTGAGCTTGAAGTTTCAAGTTTGTGGTGATATACTCGAGGAGTCGAGTATGGGTTCAAGGTGTGGGACTTGTGGAGTTCAAGTTGAAGACGCATCAAATTTGCGAGAGGCGTTGGTTCGTGGATTCTGATTGTATGCGCAACTCGTTCACGTTGGCTTAGTGGACTCCAAGTTATATGCGTGAGAATTGATAATTAACTAAGAGGCAAATTTGTGGAGTTCGAATTTGTGTAAGAACTGTACACCGTAGTTGTTGGAGCGTAGAGGGAGTCGTAATTCGTGTCCATCAAGTGGTAAATCGGGTTGTAAGCTTTCAATAACTCTTAGTGGATTTTTGCTGGACTAGGTCCCGGGGTTTTTCCCAATTTAGGTTTTCCTCGTTAATAAAATCAGTTGTGCATATTTTCATACTTGTTGTGAGATTGAAATATTCGATTCTTGTTCTTAATTCCGCATATTAAGAATCGAATAAGTCAATACTCTAGTTAGAGATTTTTGTTTTACTCTTATCACCTTAGTAATTTTTAATTAGGTGATAGTGTGATCCTTAACCATAGTCAGATTGACATACAGTTAAATCCATTAACCGTAGGGCACATTTAGACTTTCACTAAACCTAGATTCTCAATAGTTTTACATAATGTTCAATTCATTACTCGTCCTTTCACCCATTGACGCACCCTAGTCGTGGTCGTGGATTCGACTCGAAAATGGGTTGGCCCATGGATCCCGGGATCGGGGTGTCACAAACCTTGCTCGTTTCATCAAGAGGGGAGGTATTTTCTTCAAGGTTAAATTCTTTCAGATTTAGGTTGTACTTTGATACATCAAAGATCTTTTCTGGACCAGAGGCAACAACCTTTTTTTCTGGGGGGAGGGGGGGCTTCTAAGGACCTAATAATGAAAATTGGGTCTCACATCAGTTGTCTTGCTAAATGCTGGAGAATCAACTGATTTCAGTTTTCCTCGTTGATCATATGAATTTACTGCAGGGCTATAATTTTTGGGCATTTTAATATTAAAACAAGTCACAGATGTACTTACAGTACGCATCGACTTTACAACAGAACGAGTAATCTTCTTGGGCTTCGGTAATTCTTTAGCCTTTCCACCTTTTTTCTTCGTAGGGACTTATAGTTCCACACCTGCAAACTAAATGGAGGCAGGTATTAAATTTCAAACTACAAACAAAATTTTTACAAAACTTTTTGTGAATTAAGAAAACAATTTTCTGACTCATACCTTTCTGAATGAAATTATTCGGCACACAAGAAAGATTTCTGATTTGGGTTTTCTCTGCAAATTCCTAATTTCCAGAGATTATAAGTGGATTTTCTAACCATTTCCTCTCTAGATTAGGATCTGACTCAAGCTCTTCAATCCAAGGGGTTTCTTCTTTTCTCTGCACAAGGTAGAAAAATTTTCCACAACTACTAGGAGTACTTCATCGGATGTTAGACTTTATCTATTTCTTCAACCCTAAAGTTTACTTTTGATTGAAAAATTCCATAGCGTGCATTATGCGATAATAGTTGTCATTCATCTGACTCGGGAAACCCTGGTAGAATGTTAACATTGCCTATATAAGTGCTCTCAGAGGAACTCGAAGTCCACATTATAATTCCCTTCTGCCACGGATCTTTCATTTACCCCTGTTTCCTCCTTGAGCTTGGTACCTGTGATACTCCGACCTTAGGATCCAATGGGCCAACCCATTTTCGAGTCGAATCCATGACCCAGGCCTCGGAGCATCGATGGGTGAAAGGATAAGTAACGAATTGAACACTATGTAAAACTATTGGGAATCTAGGTTTAGTCTCTTCTAAATACTCCACACAAGTTTAAAACACCTAATGATCTAAAAAATGAAAGGGAATAAACAAACTCTTTGAAAAGTGTTGTTGTGAGAATTCTGTATCAGAGGTAGAAAACAACACTTTTCTCCCTAACCAAAACTCGAAATCTAGTGAAGTCAAGTTCTCTAGAAACTAGACAAAAATCATAAAACTTCTATGTTTTGATCAGAAGCTAATTCTCTAAGGTTTTACACAGAAAAAGTGTAAAATCTAGACTAAGTGCAGGAATTTTGGGTTTTTCCAACACTCTAGATTCAACTTAAGGTAAGTGAAAGGTTAACTTCCTAGTCTTGGAATAAAGTGAAATTCACTAGGTTTGAACATTAGAGTCTATTTAAAATATAGTAGAAGGCGAAACAGTATTTAATAAGCATAACTTAAAGAAAAACATCAAAACTCATTCATATGTCATAACCACTCAAACTAGCCATACCATTCAAACCATGTCTTAAGCATTTCTTGTATCAGTGCATGAAATAAAAATAAACAAAACTAATCAAAACCATCAAACATCAAACCAAATAATAATAATAATAATAATAATACCATTTCCTCATGTGATCTATCACTAATCATCATTTTTTCAAGTTCTAAAAAGGCACGTACTTCTAGGTCTTCTGTAGCTATCTTCTCTAAGCTCTACTTTGAGTTCTTCTTTTTTGTTCTTGTGGGGGGTAAAAACATAGGGCGAGCAAAGCTCAGTAGGTACAACCAAAAATAATAGATTAAGGCTGACAAACATTGTTTTTTCGGAAAACCGCAAGCTTTTTGCTAAAAATCCATCCATAAAACATCCAAAAACTATTCTTTCATTTGAAACCTCTTTTCATAAAACCTTTGTTATGAAATCATTCTCACACATTCTTTCAAAACTCAACCAATCTATTAGGGTTTTTCACTCAAAACACTTTTACAAAACAACTTTTTAAAACATTGGTGTTAGCCATAAAAAACATTTTTATTTTCAAAAACACATCTCTCAACTATAATATAACAAATGCAAGAGTATATATATAGATATTATAATAGATATTATTATAGTAAATTTATGCATTATTTTATGCTCACTTATTACTTCACACTCTCACTTAACATTATTCATAATAATCTTTCAACTTTTCGTTAGGACTGATATGGAAGCCAACCAAATCCAGATATTCCTCTTATTGAACATGCCACAAAGGCGGGGTCACAAAGATAAAGGTTACAAAGAGAAGGTCACAAAGACACTGACGATTAGATATATTTTAATATCACATTCCACCTCTCATTGGAGCGCCACTAAGGCTAAGTCACTAAGCCAATTATCACACAAACCACAGTTTATTTTTAAACCTCACATCTTCCACTTTAGCTTCATATAGCTTTTTAATTCACACTCTAATGGTCACACAACCCAAAATCAATGCTATTTTATGCATGAAAATATTTTGAAAAACATAGGATTTTAAAAAGAAAATAGTTTTTCAAAAACATGATTTGAAGAAAACAAGATAGAGAAAATAACTTGAAAATAGGTTTTATAGTAGCGGTTCTCCATACTTTTTTTCGCTTAAATTCTACGAGGCTTGACTTAATCTTTCATTAACTTCAAAAGCTCCAAGCTTCTTCAAAACTTGAATGGGTTTTTCTTTTTCAAACTTGAGCTTGAAGAAGATGAAAAGAGAGAGAGAGAGAGAGAGAGAGAGAGAGAGAAATCGGCTAGCACTAAGGGTTAGGGTTTCTTCTTCTTCTTCTTCTTCTTCTTTTTTCAATTTGAAGTGAGAGATTTTAGTATGGAGAGGGGAGATCAACCACCCCCATATTTATAGGGTTCAACCCCCCTCTTTCCATATCTCTAATAGTTTTCTAAAACTATTCAAAGTTTATCTCTTTCCATGTTTATCTAAAACCCTTTTATTTCTAATTTATTTAATTATTTAAACTACTAATTTTAATCCACCTATTATGGTCGATTTTTGCATTAGGGTTTTGTTTATTTTGAATGGCTAGGATTAAACCCTAATCCATCTAATAGTCATTAATGATTACTACAAAATAACTAGAAAATCTAGGTAATTATCTTTATTTCAGAAGTATTTTAGGAATATGAAATATTTTCAATGGTTTGGATTTAGTAAGTGTAAGGTCCATAGGTTCTTGTCAATTTGCGTGTCAATGTAAACTCAATGAAAGTCTAATGTACATGAGTTTAGAGTTAGTGTGTCATCTCCATTGTTCGACTTCGTGAAGACTTGAAGATTCACCATTGAAATTCATCTTAGGATGGTAAGTAACTTAGAAAACTGGTAAACCATAGGTGGTTTGTACAAAATGGACTAAATTAGTTGTTTCAAATGTTTGATACAACTTAGGGAAAGGCTGGAAATATGTTAGAAGGTGTAAAACACCTTAGAACTCTTGGTTTGGAGAAAAGATAATGTCATGTTGTCTTTAGATGTAGAAATTTTCTCATTAGACCCAGACATGTTTGCATAGGATGCAAACATGTTGAGTTAAAACTTAAGTTCGAATTGAATAAGTAGCAACCATAAGTCCAACAAAGTGGAACAAAAAATTAGAAGAAAATTGAGTTTGAACTCAAGTTCGAACCCAACAAACTCAAAAAGTTCTTGTTTTAGACGTTAACTCCATAACCAAATTGAGTTCGAACCTGAGATTGAGCACAATGGTTCCAGCTGCGTGAAAAAGATCTATAAAGTGTTTTTATGTTTTGGAAAACTTCTAAACCAACCATTAGTAATCCCAAATCTTTTATAAGTTATTTAGCTTGTCCCTAACACCTATATAATGATGTTTTAACATCAAGGCTTGTAAACACACATCAAAAGAAAAGCTTGGAGAGATCTACTTTCATATCTTAGGGTTTTCAAGTTCTAGTAAGTGTCTTCTACTTCATGAAGAACCTATTTTGAGTGATTCAATTATTGAAGTGGTACAATTAAATATCTAGTAATTGAATCAATCATTGTGTGTGGTTTAGAACCTAAACAAATCCTTCGATCTTAAACCTCAAAGAATTAGAGTTTTACCGATGGAATTCCGTTGAGTGTTTACTTGAAGGAGTTTAAGTGTTGCTCGTGGATTCGATGAAGAACAAGTTGCGGGACTTGGTTGATTTCCAAGTTCGAGACGCTTCGTGATTGTTGAGGAGCAGTTCGTAGATTCGAAGCTGTGGTTGAACTGAACCCGTTGCTGATCAGAACGTAAAGGGACTCGTAAATCGTATTTGTCGAGTGGTAAATTAGTCTGTAAGTTCACATTAATTATTAGTGGATCTTTGACTGGACTAGGTCCTGGGGTTTTTCCGTGTTTGGGCTTTTCTCATCAACAAAAGTCTCGTGTGTTAAATTCTTGTTTAATTTAGAGATTGAAATATTCGATTCTAGTTCTTAATTCTGCATATTAAGAATCGAATAAGTCAATACTCTTTTAGAGATTTCTGTTTCTAGACTTGTTTCTAAACTTGATAATTTTTAATAGGTGATATTTTAATCCCTAACCAAAGTTACAATATATTAAAGTTAAATCTGATAACCGTAAGGTAGATTTTTAAATTGGTATCAGAGCTAGATACACTTGTAGGGTTAACTACCTTAGTGTGATCCTTTGATTGTGACTATGAATTCCCAAAAAGAGGGAAGTGCCGTTGACAGACCACCATTGTTCAACTGAAGTAATTATCTATACTGGAAAGCCTGTATGAAAGTTTTTTTCAAATCCCTAGATGAAAGAGTTTGGAGGGTTGTAGAGGATGATTGGAAACCACCGACCATTATAGAAGGTATTGGCGCAAATGCTAAGGAAGTGCCTAAACCTAGGGATACATAATTGTCGGAAGAACTTGACAAGTCTACTAGAAATAGTAAACCTCTCAATACCATCTATATTGCTGTTACTGCCAACGAATTTCATCGTATCTCTAATTGTGAAGTAGCAAAGGAGGCATGAAACATCTTAGAGGTTACCCATGAAGGAACTAAGACTATCAAGATAGCCAAGTTTCAAATGTTGACCACCCAATTTGAAACCATTAGAATGGAAGACAATAAAACTTTTGATGAATTCTATATGAAATTGAATGAAATTGACAATAATTCTTTTGATTTGGGTGAATCTATTTCTAACTCTAAGGTAGCTCTTAAGGTTTTGAGATCCCTTCCTGAGAGATTTCAACCAAAGTTACGGCTATTGAAGAGAGTAGAGATATTAATGTTATTCTTCATGAGGAACTTGCATGTAACTTGAAGACTTTTGAATCCAGTTTGCATCACTCCAGGAATTCAGAATAGGTTGTCAGGTAAGGTCAAGACTCACAAGAGAATAAACAATTCAAGTGAGGTTAAATGTTTTGAATGCCAAGGTTATGGACACTTTTCTTATGAATGTCCTAATAAAAAGTTCAAAAGTAAGAAGAAGAAGATTGTCCCTCGGCTTGATTCTGATTCTGGATCTGAAGGTTCAGTATGTTCAAGTGATAATCACAAAAAAGAAAATTATTATGCTTATGTTACTTCTTTAAGAACCTCCAACGACCACACTGAAGAGGACATAAATATGGAAGTTGAATGTGTTCAGAGTAATTGCATGATGAACAAAGAAGAAAAAACCACCAAGGTCTTTTTTACTTTTTCAGAATCTTCTGATGATGTTGTTGAAAATATTTATCCTGATTCTGGAAGCTCAAGTGAAGATAAGATCGATAGTGAGTTGAGGGCTATGACTGCATCTGCAGATTATTCCAATGTTTATAATGAAGGTATACAAGTTGAATCTGATGATCTTCAAAGTGATTGTGAGAGTGATGATGATGTTGATTTTGCAAAGTTGTTCAAGAATATTTTGAAGAAGAGTGAAGAGTTGTCGAAGGCCAATATGAAACTTACGAAGAAAACATATTTGTTGGAGATTGAAAAGAATGACTTGATACTCAAGTTGAATGAAGCAGTACAAAGGGACAAGGAACGTGATGAGGAGATCAAGAGGCATCTTGATAAAATCAAGTTTCTTGATCATGAACATGCCAAATCTATGGAAAAGGTTTAGAATCTTGAAAAAGAACTCAAAATATCAAGGAGAAACTTGACCTATCCAAAGAGATGCTTACGAAGTTCAACAATGGATCAAACAAGTTGAACAATCTCTTGAATGCAGCCAAGAGTACCAATGATAAGAGAGGTTTGGGTTATAATGCTTCTACAAGTTCTACACCTCAACAAAGGACTAAGTTCGTGAAAGCCAACGACCCGCTTGTTCAGCAGCAACCTCCACCTCAAAAGAACACTCCAAATTATATTGGTAAACTACAAGGTAAGCCTAAAGTTTCTAATGTTACTAATGTGTGTTCTTATTGTGGTTATAAGGGCCACTTGAAGAACAATGTAGATTATATATAGAAGATTACAAGCAATCTCAGAATATCAATAGAGATCTTCTAAAAAGAATCAAGTCTTTGAGTGACAAGGCTAAAGCGTTGACTGGAGAGATTCGGAAGCTGAAGAACAACAAGCAAGTTACGTATTCCTTTTGCTCAAAATTTTATTCAAAGAAAATGAAAAGAAATAAGGCCAAAAAGGTTGTGTCTGAGACAACCAAACCTTTTAAGTGGACTTGAATCAAATGAAAACATTCAAGAAACTCAAGGCCATATAGGTAAGGAAAAGTGATATGGCAAGTCTTGAAACTCATACTGCACACAATTTCGGTAAGTCTTCTAAGTATTTATTGGTTAGTGGCAGTAGTTATTCCATTGCTTGATTGTTAATGTTTTCACTCCTCCCTTTTCTTTATATGCATATCTTGTTAGGGAAGTTGAGTGAGTTTGTATACTTGTTTGCTTTCAGTTTTTAGTTTTGCATTCTAGTTTAGTAGTTTAGTTGATGTATGTAAGGAAATTCTTTTAAAGATGATCATGGCATTCTCTCTCCACTATATGTCACACTTTGCACCTAGTTTATTTTCATTTGAATTGTGTTGAGACTTGTGTGCGATTTCTTAGTGTTCTTAATTATTCTCGTTTTCTTGCCTATCTTGGATGGAATACTTGAACACTTTTGAAAAGTTGAGATCACAGTTGCTTGACTTTACTTTTGTATAGTCTATGAAATCTCATCTTGAATGTCACAAATCTATTGACTTTATTATGAACGTTTTGATTGCACATTGTGAGTCTATTAGTTTGTTGTGATTTTATCCTAGTTGGTTACATTAGAGAGCTAAGATTACCTCTTATGAAATGATTTTGAAACGAACTAGTGTGGATGGACTATCTTTGCAATATAAGATATTAGAGGATGGACATATCGGCAAAAATTGCAAATACATCAAAGTGTGTTCTTGTAAAAAAATGTTGAACTCATTGTATAAAATATTAAAAAGAGTAAGTGCCTGCAAAAAGATTGGGAACTTGGTATTTAGAATGTCAAAAAGAGTGAGTACCCGCAAAAAGATTAGGAACTCGATGGTTTTAAATGTTTCATCATATTGGCCTTCTGATAAACTAAATAGTGTTAATAGTATTTCTTGCCTAAATTTGCCTCCTTAGAAAAGGGATAATTATAGGATCCAACAAGAAATCTTTAGATACTTTTGTGATTCATGAACATGCAATTGGGTTCTATTCCCTGTTAAAAAACACAACTAGTATCAACCTTTAACCAACCCAACCATGATTGGTCAATATAGGATTAGAAGAAAATTGTGAGATTTGTTCTTTTATGCTAAATAAAGTTCGGATCAGTGAAATGAGTGATATGACTAATCAACTTCTAATGATGCTTTCACATGATTTAAAATTCTCACAAGCGCACACACACCACAATCTTGCTAATGGGTGATGTGAACTATTCTTGTTTGATATTTTGCGGACTATACATGAATAAATTCATAGAATCTACTTGACTTGATGCTTATATGCTTTATATGATCTTTAATTTTATTCTTGATAGTAATGAGAACTTAAAGTGATCACTTTGCATACCATCTACTTAATCTTATCTCAATTCTTGTGGAAGTAAGTTAGTTATTTAGAATAGTGATTATTTATTGGATCAATGTTATTGCAAATCAAAAAGTTTTATGATCTGATTGAGGGGGAGTGATTCATATGTTTATAACTTATTTTTCAAAATCCCTTGTATGTGTATTGTTTAGAGTTTTCAAAATGAAAAAAAAAATTTCTACACTTTGAATAAGTGGTTCGAACCCAAGTTCAAACTTAATTTCACTTGACTTTTCAGGTTGATTGAGTTCGAACTCATGTTCGAACTCAAAGGTCATGTGTTGACCTATTCTTGATTGAGTTTGAACTCAAATTTGAATCCCATAGGTCTGCTACCTCATTTCATTTGCTAATCTTTTTAGGTAGTGGATCCGGGTCGAGTCATCTTATTTCATCTCTCGTCCTTAAATATATACTTGTCATATTTTGTTTTATTTTGATGTGATTATCTAATACATGGTTGGATAATCTACTTCAATGCATATTGACTTGTATTGATTGTTTACTTGCACTCTCTAATCTTCTTTTGCTTTATAAATAGTTCATTGTGTTGTATAGTTTGAGTATATCCTTTCTCTATTTGTGACAAAAAGGGGGATAAAGGACTTCGTGTGTAACACCCTAGATTTTTTTAGTTTGGGTTGGACCCGGAAGGTGATTTAAGCCCATGGGCCTAAAACGACTCATAAAATAGTTTAGATGTAAGTCCAAAAATTTAAGTTAGATAGTGGGGTGTAAACATAGAAACCTTGCCCACAGGATCCATGCATGCATAAATGAAATGAAAATAATCATTTTTAGAGTTTTAAAGTGGAAATATGGCTAATATATATAAATAATGCATATATATTAGTGTAGGGTGTCCAAGTGGGCCCCACACACTAATTAGAAAACGTGGACAACACATAGGTGGGGAGTGTTTGGGCTTTTGAAAGTTCTTTTAAAACAAAACTCTATCTTTAAGGTTTTTGGAAAATAATAAACACCTATTTATTTTAGATAAATACTACATTATCCTTTAAACTAGATATTTATCTTCAAACTTGGAAAATAAGTATTGAATTACAACCATCATGTTTATCTAAATCCTAGTTTATCCTAACCATCCAAAAAAGGTTTCCCAATTCTTAAAAACTCTCCGTTTTGAATTATCTACTAAAACTTAAATTCTATCTCTATTTTATCTCCATTTCGTAATAAATAATTATAACCATTGGATTGACTTGATATTTGAGCTTGACCATTCAAATTAGACAAGTTTTAAAAACCAAAAATCAGCCCCTTATTGTAGAAATCGATTTCTACAATAAGCCAGCAATTATCCTATTTTTCTTTTTAGTTTTGGATAAATACCAAGGGAGAGTTTAGCTATGGGATGCTTCTCAATTAATCTTGGTATATCTACTTCTATTTTCGCAAAATTTGCAGGGGCAATATCGACAATGGAATATGCTTTTGCTTATAACTGGAATAACTTGTGGTTAGAAAGTGATTCTACTTTGGTTGTCCAAGCATTACAAACCATGCAGGGGTTCCCATGGAAACTTCGGACAAGATGGGCTAACTGCATTCTAAAGTTTGGAAGTAACAACATCCGGATATCCAATATCTTTCGTGAAGGAAATTGTTGTGCAGATAAATTAGCTTCTATGGGTGCTCAAGGGACTACGGCTTGGTGGCCTAATGTTCCTAACTTCATTGTTAATTTCTATGGAAGAGACCTCAGTACTATGCCCTTTTATCGCTTTAGATGATTGTAATACCCATTGGGTATAACCTTGTAACTCTTTTGTACTTTTTTTTTCCTTTCTTTAAAAAATTCTCCATCTTTGGAGTTACTTAAAAAAAAATACCAAGGGAGAGTTTTATTTTTTTTCAAAGTGTGTTGGATAAGGAGAGGGAGGCTAGTCGAACCCTATAAATACCCCCCCTCCCCTAGTTCGAACTCCACAACACTCATCTCTCTCTCTCTCTCTCTCTCTCTCTCTCTCTCTTAGTTTCTCTCTTTCAAGTTCAAGAAGAAGGAAAAATTCGAAAATCCTTCAAATTCTTCTTTTCTCTACTTCTTCTTCTCCTTCTTTTTCTTTGTTTTTATCGTTTTCTTCTAAAACAATTGTGGAGGAAGAAATCTACAGTAAAGCTTGGAGTTCTAGAAGACCTTCGGAAAAAAACTATTCTTAAAGCCTCGAGGATTTTAAGCGAAAAAGCTAGGGAGAACCACCATCCTAAAACTTGTTTTTCAAAATTCTCATTTTCTCGATTGTTTTATAAAATCATGTTTTTCAAAAGATGTTTTCTTGATAAAACTATATGATGCTTTTCAAAAGGGTTTTCTTGCATTAAAAAGTATTATTTTTGGGTTGTGTGATCATGAGTGCATGGTTTAAAAGCCGTCAGAACTTAAAGAGGTAAGATGAGAAGTTTAAAAAGTAAACCCTGGGTTGTGGGGCAGTATACCTTAGTAACCTTGATTTAGGATATCAATGAAGGTATCAAATTACTCGATAAGAGATGTATAATGTGTACTCCATACGAGAGGTATGTTTGTGCTCCATAAGAGAGGTTTAAACATGATGCATAAAGCATAATTTCATCAGTTGTGGTATTATGATGTGGTATTGTGAAAATAATGTTGTGATTGTGATTTGGCCAAGATGGCACTGCCTTGAGGGGCATCTCCGCAAGAGAGGTTTATATCCAGATCCGTCCAGAGTAAATGGTGGTTGGTTTCGTTGGTTTCTAGAACAACCCTGACGAAGGAAGTGGAATATAATAAATAAAAAGGAAAGGTATTGGTATACAGGTTTTTCTAAAACTCTTGTTTGAAACTTACTCATGTTTTTGAAAAACTGATGATTCTGTTTTTGAAAAGTATTTGGCCAAAAGCTATGACTAGCACCAGTTTACACAGTAAGTTTTCTAAAACTAAAAATTTTCTGTTTTGGCATGCATGTGGTGGACTATTGGGCAAGGGTTTGCTTGTTTTGTTTGTTTGTTCGAAAATCGTTGGTGTTAGTCACTTTAACCTATGTTTTGGTTGTACCTACTGAGTTTTGCTCACCCTATGTTTTTCCACCTTACAGATCTCAAAGAGAACCAGGAAGCTTAGGCCTCAAAGATTGGATTAAAGTTCATGGTAGAAGACAAGTAGGTTACATACATATATTTCTTATAGCAAACAATAAGTGATGTTCCACCCCATGGGTATTGGGTTAAGCATTCTTATTTATCCTTCCGAAAACAATAGTTCAGTTTCTTTCTTTTCAGACATCATGGTTATAGATTATTCTCCTAGTATTGAATAAAGTATTGTGAATTAGTTCCTTTCAATTTAATTATCTCATATATTATTAACTATATCTATTTCTATGAGCATTCTTTCTATACCTAAAAGCTTTGCATACATCCTTCAAACTATTTATTGTTTTAGCCAACTTGCTGGCAAAATACACAAGCTAAAGTTTGTGTACATTTTCTAAACCGAATGACCTGGAAGTAGGATCTGGCCAAAAGACGAAAGTTTGAGGTCTCTGAGTCTAGTTTAAATAGAATCAAATGGTTCTAAAATCCAATTTAAAACGAATCAGATACACTATTATCTTTGAACTGTTGTAAAACTATTCCTGTTTTCGAAATCCTTTGAACCTTGGATTCTCAAAAGTGCTTTTGCACACTTGAACCCTGCTTTTGAAACTTGTTTCTACTTGCCTACCAAAACCAAAAGCATTTCCAAAGAGCATTCTAAATGTAACGCCCCTATGTTCTACACAAGCCTGACCGGCGCTTGTGCAAAAATAGAGCGTATTTTTGCTTCTAAGAGGAACATATCCTCATCAATATAAGGGAACTTATCCCCACCTATACATTTAGAAAACATATCTCTGTATAGCTAACAGTTGCATGATTGCGTTAGATTCATAAATAAATAAATAATCATAAAAAGTGATTTAATAAATTTACTTTAGAATCTGAAATGAAACATCCGAAGTCTTAAGCTTGGATACAAAACATCAAAAACATCACCAGAAAGAAGCTGGAGTAAAAATAAAATAAATAGATAGTAACCCAAGAAAAGATCACCCCCTCTACCTCACTGCTAAGTCGCTTATTACATGAACAAAAGAGAATCGATATGTAAAGGAAGAAAAGAGAAAAAGTGTAATACCCCTATCTCTATTAGTTGTTTATGTTGGGGGCAGCCATTTGTGTTAAGGGCACCTGGTTAGAGTTTTATTAGGGTTGGGTGCTATTATCTATAAGTATTAGCTAAACCTAACAATAACTCCCCCATTTTGTTTCTTTTCAATTCAACTAGAAGAGAGGAGAAGAGAGGGGAAGAGGTGGATCGGCTGGGAGAGAGGGAGAGCAAGAGAGTGAGAGAACCTCTTGATTGAGAGCCCAAGGTTTTGTGAAGGTGATCAACACAGAAAATCAAGTTGGTTGCAGAGGATCTTCTTCATCTTCTTCTTCTTCCTTTGGGTTTCATCTTCCTTGGTGATTTGAGGCAAGTAGTAACTTGCTCTTTTGGTGTAGACTTAGGTCTTCCACTTTGCTTT
>MVGT01001355.1:156063-168385 GCA_002174775.1 Macleaya cordata | reverse complement strand
TAACCTTCTAACATGCATAAAGAATTAAGAATGAAACCAAACAATTAAGTCAAAATTTTCTTGACATAACCCAACTACAATCCAAATAAAAAAAATTCTTAACTCATAAACTCAAAACCACAATACTCTAGTAATTCCAATATCGATGTATCCTCATTAGTTCATCGACAATCACACGAAGATTAACAACACATCAGGTTGATACACAACCCTTCCACCACTCACCTTAATGAGGATATAACATACAGCTGACCCACAAGTTCTAGTACTCCTCCTATGGTTCAAGTGGAAACGAAAAATTCATTGTTAAATGCTTAAAATCTGCTTCAACAACGAATTGCTTAACTGCTGTGAAAATTCACACTCAGCTACTTTTCTAAACTAAATTCTGCAAAGTTAAACCTTCTTATCTCAGAACTTAGCTTCATGTCAGTCCTCCCTTTTGGTATTCAAGATAGTTTAATTATTCTAGTCAAGAAAACCACAAGCATACACGCAATTACAGCTACTTTAACATCTAACCACAATTTGAATATGTCACTTGTTTTATACTATATATAACATATACCTGCTCAGATTATTATCAAACAAGAGGTGTAGTTCACTCACAAGCAAGTCATCTTCCAGCAACCTAGCTATGCTGTCCTGTTTCAACCGTTTTTTTTTTAAAAAATTAATAAGATAAGATGGACAGCTTGGTTGCAACTAAATAAGCCTATTGTCACACACCCATCCATCCAGTATTCACAAACATTGCACAAAACAGCATAAACCAAAAATATTGCGTTAATATTATATAAATAACATTTTTTTTCCAGCAACTAAAACTTTATAACATACCTTAGAAAACCATATGATAGGATTATAAATAACCCACAATTTGAAACAGAAGAACATCATCGAACATGAGATCAGATACAACAAATAATACTCAAGCAGAAGTTTCCTATATATTTTAACAGTAGATGAAACAAAATAAAGTGTGTTCTCCCTAAATTCGTTTTTTTTTTCTAGGGTTTCATACTACAACAAGGTAGGGTCTTACTCCTAGATCTACATAAATCAGAAAACAAAGTTCACTTGCCTCTTTCTTGTAAGAGAAAATCAAAGCCCTAGATCCTAGTTCTTCCCTCCTCTTTCAAGCCCTAAAAGATAAATCAAACCAAACTAGAAATTAAAGAAGGAAAGAAAAGAAAACCAAAAATAATTTCAAGAGAAAAGGTGAGGGAGACTCACCGGAGAGGCTGCGGCCAAAATCTCCCTCTCTCACGTTCTACCCTTCTCTCGAGTTCTCTCTCTATTTCGTCCCTCTCTTTTCTGTTTCGTCTCACTCTATCTCATTTTTTTTAACTAGTTACCCTAGCCGACTACAACAAGGTGCTAACAAGAAAAGAAAAGAAAATTCTTGTAGAAAGTGGGCCCCACTATAAATTTATCTATTACTAATTATAAAAATTAGCACTAATTTGGGCCCTCTCAAACATTAATTATTCAAATTAATTTAAAGGGGTATTGCACTAAAACTTTCATTGTCTTGGTTCTTTTCAAGATGATATTCCGAGTCTTCCGAAAACAAAGATTTTCTACCTGTTTTCTTTTCCACACTTGTTCTCATAGTGACAGCAAGGGTCTTGGGTCTGGTGAGCCGGGTCGGGTCACGGGTCCGGGTTCCGGGGCGTCACATTGTGTTTATTTGTTTATAGGGAGAAGCTTTCTGAAAGGGAGAGATTAGTGAAAGGGGAGTTTGTCTTGTTATTCTCCGATCTCGATCAATTTCTAAGGGGAAAAGAAACTTAAAGACTTTTGAGTTTTTTAATGCTCTACACAAGATTTCAAGGTAAGTTTTTAATTGTGATTCTTTTATATTTAAGGTTCCTTGATTTGTCATTGAGTTCGATCCTGAGTTTTATTATAATGGTTCCAGCTGCATCAAAAAGTTTCTAAAAAGTGTTTTTATGTTTTGGGAAACTTCTAAACCGACCATTAGTAATCCTAAACCTTCTATAAGTTGTTGAGCATATTTTCACACTTATTATGAGATTGAATTATTCGAGTCTTGTACCTCGTCCAAAGAATACCAATGTCATTGGTACCAAATGGATCGTCAAGAACAAATGTAATGAATTTGGAACTGTTGTGAGAAACAAGGCTAGACTTGTTGCACAAGGGTATTCTCAAATTGAAGGTGTAGACTTGATGAAACCTTTGCTCCAGTTGCAAGACTAGAGTCTATAAGGTTGCTTTTGGCGGTTGCTTGCCATTTAAAATTCAAACCTTTTCAAACGGATGTCAAAAGAGCCTTTCTAAATGGCATAATACAAGAAGTGTTTGTTGAGCAACCTAAAGGATTTGAAGATCCCATCAATCCTAATCATGTCTACCGATTGAAGAAAGCCTTTTATGGTTTGAAACAAGCTCCAAGAGCATGGTATGATAGATTGACTACTTTTCTTCTTAGAAAAGGGTTCTCAAGAGGGGGAGCTGATAAAACATGTTTATTAAATGGGCTAAAATGATATTCGTGTTGCTTAAATCTATGTAGACCACGTAGTGTTTGGTTCTACCTCAACCAAACAAGTTGAATCCTTCTCAAATATAATAAGTAAGGAATTTGAAATGAGTATAGTTGGAGAACTAACCTTCTTTCTTAGATTACAGGTTAAGCAACAAAAAGATGGGATATTTATATCTTAATCAAAATATGTCAAGGATCTCGTAAGGAAGTTTAGTATGGAATCTGCAAAAGATGCTCCCACACCGATGGGAACCACTACAAAGTTAACAAAGAACTTAGCTGGATAGGAAGTAGACCAAAAATAATATAGAAGCATGATAGGGAGTCTTCTTTATCTTACAGCTAGTCATCCTGATATTTCTTTTAGTGTAGGTGCTTGTGCTCCATATCAAGCAAAACCTAAAGAGTCACACATAACTGCAGTCAAACGAATAGACATAAGATATCACTTCATTCGTGATTTAGTTAAAAACAAGGTGATCTATCTTGAGTTTGTTCCTACCGAAAAATAATTAGCTGATTTACTTACAAAACTACTAGATATTCTTAGGTTTAAACGCCTTAGAAGATCTATTGGTGTTTATTAACTGATTATTTTCTTCTCGCTCCTTCCCAGTTTTTGCATATATATCTTTTTGGGTTGAAGAGTGAGTTGTATTTATTAGTTTGCTTTCAAATCTCTGCATTTTAATATTTACAGTTTCAAGTGTTCTTCCTGTTTCTAACGGCTATCTTTTGTAGAATACTTGAATATATAAGATATTTTACAGATTTGATTTAATTTACCTCATTTTGATAGAGCTTGTGAATCTCTACAATAAATCCACATACTCTCTTGACTGATCTACTAGCTCTTGTGCACATAAGGAGTCTCTTGAGAAAGTGTGATTTTATCCTAGTTGGATCATTGGATGGGTTGAAAATAAAGCTCATGATTCATTTATGGACTGAACCAGCTGGTTGGACTATCTCTCTAAGATTTGGTGTTCTGATGAAGTGCTGAAATTGTTTTTGTTATATCTTGTTCCTATTCATCACCAAAATAGTAAGTTCACGTAAAATAATTTGAGCTTCGTGAAACACCAAAAGAGTGAGTTCTCGTAAAAAATTCTAAACTCGGTGTTAGAACATCGTGAGATCTTGCAAAAAGATTGGGAACTCGATGTTCTTTTCTTCATCTTGACCGCATAGTGATTCACTTGATTCTAATACAGGTACTTTCTTGGAAGCATCTCCTCGGATAAGAGTCGCTTACAAGTTCAAGGAAAATATTAATGTCTTGTTCATAATCCATGTCTCATACTCTTGAGTACCTCAAAAGTTCTATCTTATGCTCAAACATGAAGGTCACTTTATAGGGTGCAAAGTGAGATGGTTCTTTCATGCTGGGTAAGGTTCAGATTTGAAGAAATCAGTAATATGAACATCCTTATCTTATCTTCTTTTTAGGATGATCTCACCTAATGATATTATTCTCTCAACACACACACTCATTGATCATCTATAAGAATATTGTGGTGTTACTTGTTTTGAGAATCAACAAGGATTTATTCGAATAAGGTTTAGCAAATTCATGTTTGCAAAAATCCTGTGTTAATTGCATTATATTCTTCATAGCCTTATGTAACAGGTCACACATCTTGATCATACCTTGATTCCATCAAAATATTTCATCAAAAACGAGTTTTATTGGTGATGTGTCAAAATTTTGGTGAAATTTCAGTTTCGAAACCAAAATGACTGGTTCCGAAACCAAATTTGACCTGTGATGAAATTGCCTTTCTGTTTCAAAACCAATGTGTTGGTTTCGAAACCAAAAAGGACCTGGAAACAATCTTGTTTTCAGTTTCGAAACCAAAATGTTTGGTTTCGAAACCAAAACTTACCTGAAGACGTAATGTTGTTTTCAGTTTCGAAACCAAAACTTACCTGAAGACCTTTTTTGTTTTCAGTTTCGAAACCAAACTGCTTGGTTTCGAAACCAAAATGCACCTGAAGACATTTTTTGGTTTCAGTTTCGAAACAAAAAAGGTTAGTTTCGAAATCGTCGCCAATTTTTGCGATTTCAAGGGTATTTTAGGGCTTTTTAAAGAGGGTTTTTAAAAGGGGTTTCGAAATCATTTTCATTTCTAATCGTCTAGTTTGGTTTTGAAAGAAGAGAGAAAGCGTTTTCAAAGATTTTGATCGATTGGCTAGGGTTTTTATACGCTTTTAAAGATTTTTTCATGGATTTTGCGATTTTGGTAAGCCTTCATCCTCTTCCTTTGTTCTTCAATTGTTTTACTTCTTGAAACCCTAGTTTCTACTATTGTTTTGATTAGGTCATGTCTTCAAAATGACCAACCTCTTCCTCCCCTACTTCCTCTAACCCAAAGAGGCCAAGATCCTCAACAGGTTCCTCACAATCCTTTGTTTGCCCTAGAACAAAAGGAAAGTTTTACTCGGCGGATTGTGACAAGCTTTATATCCAAAATTTCCAAAAGCATTCTCTTATTGTTGAAAGAGAAGTAAATTGGCACAAGAATGTGATCCTACAGAAAATTCATTCTAGGTTGAATTTATGAAATTGGGATAGGTTGTTTAATGGTTTAGAGAATGCCTACCCAAGACTTCTTCGAGTATTTTACTCGAATTTTCACCAAGTTAATGAAGAGGGGTTCAAGTTTTCCACCATGGTATATGGGAAACACTTTGTGGTCGATAGTCCTCTCATTGCATCTCTACTGGATTTTCAAGATGAGGAGGATGCTATTCGATTCCCACCACTCCGTGATCCTAATGAAGAGTACACTCCAGGTACTTCTACCATTGCTAAAGAGTTGGCTGGGGAAGTATTTAATTGGGAGAAGGACTTCCCCACTAAGAGATGTACCTTGTTTCACAAGGTATTAGAAAATATAGTAGCCACCAATCTTTATCCATGTTCAGGGAATCGTAGTAAGCTTAGTGACACCATGGTTGAGTTCTTATATCATTTAGGAACGAAAGCAAAGCTTAGGATGGCAGATTTTATTTTGTATCAAATGATCACCATCAACAAGCACGCCACTTGAGCTCACTTGCTCCCATTTCCTAAACTCATTGAGAGGATCCTTCGTCACTGTGGGGTTATTATCCCTGCTTAAGAGGTCCCCCTTGAGGCTATGGGAACTATCTCTGATTCAACTGTTAAGAGGATTAAAGGACATTTAAAGTTCACAGAGGAGCCAGCTCCTGCAGTTGTTTCAGATTCATCTGGGCATGTTCCTCCTAGTACTACACCAATGCCTCTTCACAGTCTACTAGGAGAGAACTCAGAAGACAAGCACAGGTAGCTCAAGCTCAGGCCACCAATACCATTCTAGTATACATGAAGCTGCTTGTTCCAGTTGTGAATGCCATTGCAGCTAAAGTAGGTGTTGAGGGTATACTTGATGTGCCTGATAAGGGGAGATCCAAGACTAGCCATGATCATCCAATAGAGCCCGAGGATGAAGTAGAGGATGATGATTCTTTTAATGAATCCTCCAGTGATGCTGATGATGATGGAGATGGGAGTGTTCCTCAGAGAGCCTCTGCTGATGTTAGTGAGGAGTCCTCTAGTGATGCTGCTAGTACTGAGATGGACAGTTAAATTCTTCTCTCTCTTCCTTATCTAAGTTATGAATGATACTTAATCTTTTATTTTTCATTTGCGGCTTTATCTTTTACTTTCTAAAACTTTATTATCTGGTTTTGAAACTCTGAATAAATGATGGATGATGAAGTTTTAGTTAGTAAATGCATAGTTTGTTTCCTTTCTCCATATATGTGCCTCAATGTATCTTCTTGCAGGATTTAGTTTTTCCCTCCTTTGTCTATTTTTGACAAAAAGGGGGAGAAGTGATTATATTTCTGAATGATTAAATGCAGGGAGAGTGTATGAGTATGCGGGAGAGAATTCATACACATAGGGGGAGTGGTTAAATTCTCCTATTTTCATTGCAGGGATTGTTTTTTGTTGCATATCTGTATTACCTTGCTTTGGTGTAAGTTTTATTTTTTGCAGAAAAATCTTAAAAGACTACCCATAGAGTTTAGATGTCATATTATGGGGGAATTTTTATCTTTCTTTGATTTGAGTTCATTGTAAGAGAAATTATGCTGTAATGGGGAAGGCTTATTTTTGTTGTGTTTTCTTTTATAATAATTTTTGTCATGAAATCGACAAAGGGGGAGATTGAAAGGTCCATGAGTTTTCTCATGTGTTTTTGTTTGTCGTATTTCGTGTCAAAACTAAACTCAAGAATGTATTTGTAACTTGAGTTAGAGTCTAGAGAGTCTTCGGTTGAATCTGTTTGAAGAAATCTACAAAGGCTCTGAAGAACTCAATTCACCACTGAAAAATATCCTAGGATGGTAAGAGACTTATAGAAACTAAGTACCATAGGTAGTTAGATCATTAGAGTGTTTCCCACACTTTAAATTACCTTAAAAATAGTTTTAAAGTAAAATAACTAAATATGGGCTGTTTGGTTTGGTTTCGAAACCAAAGTATAACTGATGGTTATTTTAATACAAGGAACAAGGATTTTCGAAACCAAATCTCATCTAATAACAGATGAAGTTTGGTTTCGAAACTAAACAGTTTAATTTCGAAACCAAACTTTAGCTGTTGTCAGATGAAGTTTGGTTTCGAAACCAAAATTGTTGGTTTCGAAACTAAAAGACCAAAAACCATCACAGTTACCTTTTGGTTTCGAAACCAAAGTCATTGCTTTTGAAACCACTTGTTGGTTTCGACCATCGCCCAGATTTAAACTTTTCTGGCGATTTTTTGAGTTGTAAAGAGATTCTTTTTTAACTTTTTGTACATTCCTACCTAAATATGTCTTAGTTGGTTTATTGGTGCGTGGGAAACATTCATGAGTGGGATAAGAGGGATAATGGAATGACCTCCCATCTCATATAATGATGTCCACCACATGAGATCTGGACATTTCACTATAAATAGGGGTTGATCTTCCATAGTTCAAATCAACCAATCACCCCTAACCTCAACAAGTGCTTGGAGAGTTTAGCTCGAAATTTATAGATTCCAAGCTTGTTGAACTTAGTTCAAATCCTTCCCATTTCAAACCAAACCTCTGTTTTTGTGTGCCGGTGGATTTTCGATGGCTGAGCTTGGAGTGTCAAGCTCGTAGTGATATACTCGAGGAGTCGAGTATTGGTTTAAGTTGCGAGACTTGCAGAGTTCAAGTTGGAGACGCATCACTGTCCACTAAAAGGCAAATTCGTGGAGTTCGAATTTGTAGAAGAACTGTACACCATAGTTGTTGGAGCGTAGAGGGAGTCATAATTCGTGTCCATCGAGTGGTAAATCGGTTTGTAAGTTTTCATTAATTTTTAGTGGATTCTTTTCTGGACTAGGTCCCGGGGTTTTTACCAGTTTGGGTTTCCTTGTAAATAAAATGTCTTGTGCATATTTTCACACTTATTATGAGATTGAATTATTTGATTCTTGTTCTTAATTCCGCATATTAAGAATCAAATAAGTCAATACTCTTGTTAGAGATTATTGTTTTGTTCTTTATCACCTTATAACTTTTATTAGGTGATTGTGTGATCCTTAACCTTAGTCATATTGACATACTGTTAATCCAACTAAAACCGTAGGACATTTAGACTTTCACTTTCCGTTATCTTTACATACAAAACCTTGTGTTTTTCATCAGTGGAGTTCCGGTGAGTGGTGATTCACTTGTAGATTCAAGTGAAGGTATTTTTGCTCGTAGAGTTCGAGTGAGTACTAGTTGCGGGACTTGGTGGATTTTTAAGTTGGAAACGCATCGTTGATCGACTAAGGAGCGGTTTGTGGATTCAGATCATGAGAAGGCAACATCAGATGTTCAGAGCATAGAGTTTGTGTCTGTCAGTGGGTAACGGTATTGTACTTCGTTTAATTCTTAGTGGATTAGTGGCTGGACTAGGTTTCGGGGTTATCCAAGTTAGGGTTTTCCTCGTTAAAAAAAATATCTTGTATTAAATTTTTATTTTACTAGAGATTGAAATATTTTGTTCTAATTCTTAATTCCGCACATTAAGAATCGAATAAGTCAATACTCTCTGTAGAGATTTGCTGTTAGTGACTTGGTTTAATTCCTTAGAATTTTGATTAGGTGATAGTTTGATCTTTAACCTTTGCTATGAAGTAAAATGGTTAATTGAAATAACCGTAGGACAAATTTCAGTATTGGGTATGAGTAGTTTAGTTTCTTTTACAAACACCATTGTTTTCAGAAAAAACAAGTTTCAGTTTCTATTTTAAATTTCATAGTATTTGAAACAAAACAATTTGAAGTGGTTGAATTCTATTTTGGTAGTTTTTATACTCATCTATTGATTTGTATAACTTAGTATATCTTCAGTTGTGAGTTATAATCTAAAGCCAAAATATTTTCATTCTTTCTTTAAAACTACCTGTTGTTATAGCCAAAATGTTGTAAAAATACACAACCTGAAGATTTTGTACGTTTTATTAACTAAATGACCTGGAATTAAGCTCTAGCCAAAAGATGAAAGTTGAAGGTCTCTGAGTCTAGCTTTCAGATATCAAACGGTGTTAAAAACTGATTTAAATTGAGTTAGATACACTAATTTTTCTGAACAGATACAAAATTATTTCTGTTTTCAAAACTCTGTAAAAACCCTATGTTTTCAAAAGTATTTTTACATCCTTAAGTTTTGTGAAAAGTTTTTGAGGAAAACATTATTTCTATGATCTTTTCAAACTGATTCACTTGTCTTTTAAGAATCAAAAAGGTATTTTCAGATGAGTTTTCTAAAAACTTACTTGTCTCAGTTTTTCAAAAGATGTTTCTGAGTTTTCAAAAGTAAAGGTTTTCAAGTGTTTTATTTTCGCACGTATTCACTTTAGTGACACCAAGGGTCTTGGGTCAAGTGCGCCGAGTCGGGTCACAGGTTCGGGGTCCAGGGCGTCACAATGATGATGATTCTGATGAAGAATACATTATATATTTAGAACTTTAGATATTTAGATTTCTAGATATTTTTACTTTTCTTTAAGTTATTTACTCTACTTGTTTATATTTACTGCAACTCTGTTTATATTTCTTTGTTGTGCTTCAAAGTTAATAAGATGATTGAATTTTTGTTTCCACATCCTTGGTTCTTTATATATTTTATCTTATCTTTTGCTTTTATCTTTACTTTTCTATCCTTGTTTATTTCTGACAAAAAGGGGGAGAAAGTTTGGTATTTGTGCTTAACATTGTAACAGGAGATATATTGGATTTAGGAGGAGATTGACTGTCTCTAAATTATTCAAGACTGTTTTTGAATTTCAAACTATAGTACCTTGATATGTTTGTGAGTTTTGCAGGAAATAGGTTAGACAAAACTATTCCCATAGAGTTTTAAGTTATATGTCTAGGGGAGTTTTTTTTTGGTCTTTATTGATCTAATATAAGAAAATACGAATTGTAATTTGGAAGGTCTTTTAATTTATTATTTTCTTATGTATGGGTTCTGTCACAAAATTGATAAAGGGAGAGATTGCTAGATCTATAAGTTCCCTCTATGTAACTTGAGTTAGAGTTAAGTATGTTGTCTCCATGATCTAGTCATTCAAGATTTAAGACGAAGGAAATTCAAATTGCAGAGAAGCTCATACTCAACACCACTGAAAAATATCATAGGATGGTAAGTGACTTAGATACCTATTATCATCATAGGTGGTTAGTTTTATTTAAGGCCATAGGTAAGTTGTCCTACTTAGAATGGAAGCTTCATGGTGTTTTTAACACTTAAAATCTTTCAGAGGTTGTTGATTTCGATATCATCATTTTGATTTCGAAACTAAGGCTTTGTGTGAAAACAAGAAGCTTTGCTTTCGATACTAAATATTTGATTTCGAAATGGAAAGCAAAGTCAGTTAGACAAACTACTTTAATTTCAATACCACCAATATTGCTTTCGAAATGAGTTCAAACACTGTTCTAGAAAATAGGTGAGCTTCCTTTCGATAGGAACATGTTGATTTTAAAACCAATAGTCCAGTCTTGAAAACAAACAAGCTTGCTTTTGATAGAGACTTAGTTGCTTTCAAAAGAACCTCCAAAATGAGAGTTTGCTTTCGATTGGGAACTTGTTCATATCGAAATCAACGCAGAAAATCTCGTTTGGAAGTTGTTAGAATTTAAATTCTTGTTTGAATGAGATTCCAAACTGACCTCAAATTGATTTAGGAGTTTCCTAAACATGTATGGACGTACCATACCTCTATAAAAGAATTATATTAACCCTACTTCCCATAATCTACACAGTTCAACAGCTTGGAGTTCTAAACTCATACTTCTAGCTTCCATGCTAGTTCAAGAAGATTAAATACTTCCAACCTTAGTCTTAAACCTTTGTTTGAGGTTTGTCGGTAGACTTCTGATGTGTGAACTTGTGGATTCAAGTTCACATTGATTGCTCGTGGATTCGGATGATTGTTCGTATTGCGGGACTTGGTAGATTCCGAGTTGGAGACGCATCGTGTGGAGATCAA
The DNA here is from genome assembly GCA_002174775.1 of Macleaya cordata. Lineage (NCBI taxonomy): Eukaryota > Viridiplantae > Streptophyta > Magnoliopsida > Ranunculales > Papaveraceae > Macleaya > Macleaya cordata. The sequence goes on along the minus strand of MVGT01001355.1, from coordinate 157,340 downwards.
CTAAGTGGCGGTTCGTGTATTCCAGTCGTAGAGATTATATTCGGCTAATCAGATTGTAATACCCCTATCTATATTTAGTTACTAATGTTGAGGGGCAGCCACTCTGGATGACGGCACCCTGTACGGTTTTAGTATGTTTAGGGTTAAGTTAGTATTAATGTAGAACTAACCCTAACCCTCCCCCATTTGTTCCCATCGGTTAGGAGAGAAGAGAAGAGAGAGAGAAGGCTGCTCAGCCATTGCAAGGGAGAGAGGGAGAGAGAGAGAGCCTCTTGAAGGAGAACCCATAGTTTTGTGAAGAAGAAAATCTCAGAGAATCAAGCTGTTGCAGATGAACTTCTTCTTCTTCCTTGGGTTTCATCTTTCTTGGTGATTTGAGGCAAGTAGTAACTTGCTCTTTTGGTGTAGACTTAGGTCTTCCACTTTGCTTTGATGAAGTCTTAGTAAATGCTTGCATGAAAGCTAGGTTTATGCTTAGTTTACATAACCTAATCCATGAATGAATGCATAGAAATTGGGTTTTAATGGATAATATATGTTAACTAGATGAATGAAGGCATGTATCCATGTGTGTATGATTTTCATTGGTTAAAGAGCATGAAATCTATGTATATTTAACTTGTATACAATCCCCTAAGGTTGCAGGCCAAAATCCCAAGTTTCCATGGAGTTTTGTTGAAGAACAAAACCCAGAATCGCGAGAAAACCCAGGGTGTATCGATACCCATTTAGGGTGTATCGATACAGCCCCAATCTGAAAGGGTGTATCGATACCCATTTAGGGTGTATCGATACAGCCCCAATCTGACAGCATGTATTGATACCCATTTAGGGTGTATTGATACTCCCTCAGCATGTAAGTAAGTATCGATACCCACTGAGGGTGTATCGATACGCATTGCCTTTTGACCCTAAAATTGGTTTTTGGTAGTTTTTTTTGTCTAATTAGTTCTTGTATGAAGGATATCATGATCATGTTCATGCATGCTAATAATGGATATGTATTTATAATTGTAAAATGCATAAATGACTTATTGAGAACTATTTCCATGATGATGAGAAATTGTGGACACATAGATAATGTGTAAGATACTTCCATAAGTTTGATGTATGCTTAAATAACTTGTTTGGCACGTGTGCAAACATAGTTAGGTCCTGTATAGGCCTGGTCCTCTCCAAGCGAGGTCTTCGGAATCGCCAAGTGAGGTCTACGGAATCACTTGACACGTAAGTAACGCCGACAGGGTTACCAGTGTTCGGGGGATGGATTTCGAGGC
>MVGT01001355.1:87929-108041 GCA_002174775.1 Macleaya cordata | reverse complement strand
GGAAATTTCACCTTGTTTGGGGAATTTGATGATTTCAATGGAACCTTGAGTTGAGTCTAGAAATTTGATGATGGTGGAGAGTGAAATTTTTGGAGATTCATATGCAATGTGGCTTGATGATAGTAAATAATGAATCTAAGCTATTTTAGATGGAGCTATCCTGTTGAGGGCAATAGAGATCAGTCTTAAGCCGAAGATAAAATTTATGGGATAGGTTGTCTTTTATGCTATCTTGAGGAATTCTATTTCATTAGAAAGAGCAACGATGAAGTTCGCCTTATTTGAGGCTTTAAGTGGAAATCCCATCTTGTCTTCGGTGGATATGGGTTGTTAAGAGACGTTGAAGTAGGAGTAGTACTAACTTTACTAACTTATGAAGTTTAGAGTAATACTCAGAATCATTGGTGTTTCTTGTTTTAAATTATTATTGTTCCTCTTTTATCCATTTGATTTTTGGTTCTAAGTACTAGAACCTAATTTTGTCTTTTGTTTCTTTGTCAAGCTGGTGAGCTGGGTGCGGCTGACTCTCTGGGTGAGGAGGATCAGTTCCTGTACCGCTAGAGGTTGGTGGTCAATTCATCTTAATAGCACCCAACCTTTTAAATGCATGTTTCAAACTGTTATATATGTACCTTGTATGCAAAGCATGGCATGAAATTCATTTATAACAACAAACTGATGTTATGAAGAAACCATTGAGAAACTGATTTTAATATGGAAACAATGCATGCTTGAACATATATCATGTCTTATGAAATGTTTCTCATGGAATTTGTGAACTATGTGACTTCAATTTTTCTACTACGATTTATGTCAATGAAAGGATGGTTATGTTTGGAAAACCATGTTTAATGTATTTGAAAACCTTTGGAAGAGACAAAAGTCTGTTTTATCGAGTGTTTTCTCAATGTGAAAACCTAACTTTGAAAATAAGACAAAAGGGATTTCTCCCGTGACCGCCTAAAGTCGGTAGTGGCGTCTCACTACCGAGCTTGATAGGGTTCACGACGACACGGGGAACTGTGTATGCCTTAGGTGGACTGGTGCTTGTGTTACTTCCACTCGGATTCCCGCCCGAGTGATCTGTGTGTGTTGGCCGCCAGGGATCCTCACCCTTACGGGGGTGGGTGAGTTGGTTTGCCAGGTCCCGCAGACTTGGGTGCGTGGGTTGGCCTGCCATGGATCCTCACCCTTACGGGGGTGGGTGAGTTGGCTTGCCATGGTCCGGCACCCTACGGGTGAGTGTGTTTGGCTTGCCAGGGATCCTCACCCTTACGAGGGTGGATGAGTTGGTTTGCCATAGTCCCTCACCCTTAGTACCAGTTACACTTGTTGTATGGAGATTTCAAAAGAGAAGAAATTTTAAAAAGGGGAATTTCACAAAAGGGACTTCGGTTTTCAAGAGGGTTCTTCCAAAATAGTTTTCGAACTTTAACTTAAAAGACACACAACCTATATATATATACTACTATATATTATCACTAAGGTGAACTTGTGAAAAGTTGAGGACTTGCTACAAGGATGGTGGACCATGCTTGTCCGGAAGTGGTACACCATCAGAGACCTTGCTAGGTGTTTTTGTCTTCAGGGCGGAATGAGACGTCAGGGAGACAAGTACATCTAGGGAAGTCTGGGAAGTCACGATTATTTCCTAGTAAACCATGTTTGTGGTGGTGTTGAGTAACTAGTTTAGTTGAGGTTCGCATGCCTGTCCGATGGGTGTTAGACGCGGGGGAAGGTTGTCGGGGAACCTTCTCTGGATTAGTTGGGGGCCCTTGTCTAGTCTGCAGTCGTTAAATCGTTGAACTTGGTTCTGATCTCGAAAATAACTCTGACTGGGGTAACCCAGTCGTGTTCTTTGGCTACACTAATAGAAGTACACTGCTATTGTTTGTATCTGTATATGCAGGTTTTTCTTGATGTTTCAATCAACTATATAATATGCATTGCTTTTATAAATGCTTTTGAGTTGTTATCGGGTTTATCGCTGCATGTGATGATATTAGGATGGTTAATCTACCTACTGAGTTTCTCAACCATTTATTTTCGTGGTTTTTACAGTGGACAGTTAAGGATCGGAGTAAGGTCCTTAGTGGTGCTGTGACGGCGTTGTTGGCGAGGGATCCCTTATTTTGGGTTGATGTAGGTTTCCCTCTCTTCAGTCACAGCGGACGCTTACTATTTTAACTCTTTTTCTTTAAGACTTATGTTTGATGGCTCGGTGGTGAGCCTTATGGTTACTTGTTTTATATGAAACAACACCAACTTTATCTTTCTCACTATATATATTTTGGCAGGAAACAACGAACATAATTATATATCATATCACAACTATTCCATGTTGAGTGTGAAATGTGAATGTCGCTGTTATTTGCAGGTTCCTCCTGGTCCCATGTTGTTGGGATTTCAGTTGAGTTGAGAAAAAAAAATGGGTGGCAAATTTTTAGTGCATATCCTTGTTTAAATTTACTTCCGCTGCGTAAAATTTTATATGCACTGTGTCTATTAGGTGACGAAAGGTCCAGTTTACAGGGGAGACTCTGCCGGATTTGAGTCTCGTGGTAGACTGATAGTAATGTCCCTTGTATTTGGGGTACGGGGCGTTACAATGGTGAGGTTACATGTTGCCTAGATTAGGCGAAGACTTGACGAGTATAACAACTCCTAGATTATTTTAATAATCATTAAGATGTCTGCATAAATCAAGCGACTGACCACCGCATAAATGGCTACATCGACAAATTATGGTCAAGGGTCCACCTGAACCCAACTCATGAGCCAGCATGCTTCTCACACCAACCAATAAATCAGTCGTTCGGTCGGAAATCAAGAACTAACAATGGGGTTCCACATCGGTTAAGTTGGAATACGATTTTGCTCACTGACTAGGAGCTGAAACATCTAGTTATGGCCTCTTCACTCTAAGATGATTACACTACGGAGTATTATGATGGTGAGATGTTGTTAGTTTATCTATACTTGTATGGGTAAGTGAATGGTTATCGGTTTATGTTGAAGTAAAGGTACCAAATGCTTTTACATTACTGTATTATGATTTCTCGATTTTCTTTAAAACCTGCATTGTCTTAAATTCATATTAATGACTACGTGTTAGTGTTATAAGTTATCACTTGGCTTTTGCTCAAGAAATCGAGGAGAAAATAGATGATTGGACATTGTGTCATTTGAGGAGGCTGGTATAGGGAGACTTTCTACCTTAGGTTTATTATACTTGAGGTGTTGTTATTATTCAGTTATGATGCAGTTATTTTTCCTTGCTTTATATATATATTTTTTAACTATATACTGTAAAATAAACACACTTATGTTTATATTGTATCATTGACAAATCTTATTTATGTATTATTTTATTAAATGCGAGAGATCATTTTAGAATTATAATTTGGATCCAGCCTAGTGGATGACTAGGTATTTTATATTGATGAATAGGGTTGGTTGGACATGATGAGATGATATGACAATTGTGGATGAATGGAATGATTTAGAAAATATTTATTGTGGATAAATCATCTATTCTACAGGTTTATGGCAGGTTTCAGACCCTGAAAATACAAGAGAAACTCTGGCGAATTTTCTGTTGGGCCTAGCCATATTTTGGGGTAATTAAAGTTCTGACGAACTAGATTAGCTTAACTCTGATTTAGGTTCATAAATCTCTATTTAGGTTTATTTAGTATTAATTAATCACCTGGTGTAGTTAACCTAATGCCTCGAGATGTGATTCAATCTCTTAGAGATTTGAGTTTCAAATTGGGGCGTTACAACTATGCAGGTGACTTGGATAAATTTCGGTCCACTACAAGTTATGTCTTTAGACTTGCAGGTGGACTGATTAGTTGGAGGTCTATTCTGCAGTCCACTGTAGCTTTATCAACAACAGAGGCAGAGTACATGGCTGTAGTTGAAGGCATTAAGGAGGCGATGTGGATGAAAAGTTTGGTAGATAATGATCTGGGCTCATACCAAGCATCTGTAAATATCCATTGTGATAGTCAAAGTGCAATCCATCTTGAGAAGAACCAAGTTCATCATTCATGAATGAAGCACATTAGTGTGTGTTTCCATTTTGTGTAAGAAGTAGTAGAAGACAGAGATGTCAAGTTGGTAAAAATCGAAGCAGCCAATAATCCCACGGATATGCTGAGCAAGGTAATAACTGGTGACTAATTTAGGCATTGCCTAGGTTTAGTTAACATTGTAAAAGTTTGAAGCACCTTCGGGTTATTGGCACTTTTAAGTTGATTTTAAAGCCTCGTGGAGGATTGAAGCACCGAAAGGTGATTGGCGCTATTTGAATATATTGAGGCGCAATTTGTGGGTAGTATCGATGATTTCAAGACATAGAAGAGATTTATGTCAAGGAGAAGTATTATCGGAGTTTGTTTGAAGGAGTCGTTAAATCTCACTAAGGTGGAGATTTGTTGGGAAATGACTCGATTTTTTTATGTCCGTACCAATGGTTTCAAAACCATCATCACAGTTTCAAAATCGATTTGCAGTTTTGAAGTCAGGCAACTTTGGCTTTCGAAAGAGACAAAGTGCTTTCAAAAGAGTTTCAGATATTTCCAACAGATGAATGTCGCTTTCGAAAGCGCCATTTATGGTTTCGAAAGAGACTTAGAAATACACAATCAGGAGACTTTCGCTTCTGAAAGCGCCAAAGCGCTTTCGAAAGCGCCGCTGACAGTAGAGGCAGTTTGTGTTGTGGGAATTGCTAATTTGAGTCCTATTTGAATTGTAATTCTTTCTAATTCGTGGGGATCCTTATGAATCTATAAATAGGGGTTCCCAAAGAGGTTTTATGTATCAGAGAGTTGTGAGAAAACTCTAGATTGTGAGCGAGAGCTCTGGTGGTGCTTAACCATTGTACACTAATCGATTTGAATAAAGTAGTTGAATCGTTGTTACCCAGTGGGCGTAGGCACCTAGCCGAACCACATAAGTCTCTTAGGTTCTTGATTGTGTTCTTTTTTATTTTTTGTTTTGCGTTATTTATTGCATTGTTAGATTTAATATTGTTCATTGGAGGGTGCAAAGTTAGAATCAAATTGGGTCTTGATCTCGTGCTTCGTGCTCAAGCTTGTGCTTCAAGAGGCTACGTGTAGTCATAACATATCATACTTGGGGTGGTCAAGTACCTCGATTGGTGCCCTTAGACCTATTGGCGCCAATGACTTCGCCAGGTGTCAAATTATCCTTCTTTCATATGACATCTGTCTTTGGGGTGCCCAGAGAAGGGTTGCTAGCTACACGGAGTATACGCACATAAACGCTATACAAGATATATTAGGTAATTTTGGATTTACCCGTGTCTTGTGCCATTTACCTCACTTTTTCTTTGCTTATTCCTACACTTTGTTTATGCTTCCCACAAAGACTAATGATTGATTTTTGTGCGGATGATCACCTCACCATGTAAGTCGCCATCATCAAAAATTACTTTTTTATTCCTATACTTATAATGCATGCTTAGCTTAAAAATGTTAGTTTCATCATTGATGGTAAAAATGGATGCTTTAGAAAGCTTAAAATTCAAATCAACTTTTGATAGTGTTTGAAAATTAAGAATATTGTGATTGTTTGTGGCGATAATCTAGAAGATCCGATCCTCTATCCCCATGCTGCTTTCGATTAGTGGGCCCTACATGGAGACGAAGCAGCGACTCATTTTTAGTGAAAATGTTCTCCTCATCTTATAGATCATTCTCACATAAATTTAGTCAATTTTAAAACTTCTACCTCATAAAAATGATTTAAAACCAATGTTAATAAAATCATCTTTACATTGAATAATGAACGGTTGATTTTTCAATCAAATTTTTATGTTGTTAGATATCTTAGAATGAACTATTTTTTTTTTGAGAATGATCTATATAGTGAGGAAAACATTCTCACCCAAAAATCATCCCTTAGTTCGATTCCATGTGAGCCGCACAAGCAAAAATAAGCAAAGGGACAGGGAGGGGCACACAAAATTGGGACATGGGATCTGCTCTCATAATCTAATGAGATCACCCTAGAGCGATATCTATTTTATCCCACAAAACAATGTAGAAAGGTGTAACAGTAAGTAAAGTAAAGAGAGGTAAACCGTCTAATACGCGGGTAGATCAAAAATTTCCTTGAGATATTATGTCTGGTTTCCCTCCTCAACTGTACCGACTTTCCATAACAACCTTACACTCCTACTACTACTTTGAAGAACATAAATATGTTTTAATTAATTTTAATCATTTCGTAATTTAAAAATGGAAGAATTGAGGGGAAGGACTACTTTGGAGTCAATCTTATTGAGAAAATCAACCCCTTTTTTTCTTTAGTTAAAAGTACATCTACCACATTACATTTAGTGTAAAAATCAAATTTGAAAATTTTCTTTGTACGAAGTTAATTGGCCTTCTTATTATTATTTTTTTTACTAATTTTACACTTTACCTTTTTTTTTCTATTTTGATACCAATTATCAAATATTTGTTTACTGCTACTACCTCACCACCACACCACCACCACCACCACCACCATCACCATCTCACCACGCAACCACCACGCGGACACTAAACTATTGTAGTGGTCGGTCTCAACATTGCTTTACTTTGATTTATTGACACAATCTTTTTCATCTTTAATTACAAGCGTTAAAAAATATATGATTCTTTATTTGAAGAAGAATCAGAAGAAGAATGTACATTCCTTTCAAATTTGGATTGCAAAAACTAAAGTAGGTGGAGCATTATATCATGCTACTCATTCCTCCACTTCAACAATTTAACGAGTACCTTCTAATGCATGCATGAAACCTCCTCTATTAAAATGCATGGATATAAAGTTTTGACGGAATGGCCATGGCCTAGTTTAATTAGCTGGTGTAATTAATTAACAGTAGTACTAGGTTCATTGTTTCTCTTTTAGGTAGCTATAGATATGGATGGTGTTAATTATTTGGCTCTAATTAACTTGGATCTTAATTATTTCTTCTTCCTCTAATTAATTTTCTTTTTAGATAGAAAAATAATTTACTTTAATAAAGGGATTTATATATTCTGTTACAAAGTCTTCTTCTTTTCTTTTAAAAAATACATAGTAGAATGTGGATTAATTGTAGAATACTTCAGTTCTCTGGAATTCAAATTGTTTTGATGATCAACCATGAATTTCCATAAATGTCTAGTGACGTTGTACCCATTTGGGAATAGTGGAATACCACTAATCAAATTGAACCACCCGGTCATGGTTGAAATTCAAATCTTACTCGATTTAAAAAAATTTGTGGAAACATTGCAACCATGGTTGCACTGTTCAGTCAACTACCACCACCACCACTACCACCACCACCAAACCACCGCCACCACCCCCACTACCTCACCACCACTACCGCCCTACTATTGTGAAACCTAAAAACAATGCAAACATGTTGGTTGTGTTAGGTCAATCAATAACATAAACAATACAATTAAAATGGTTGCGCTGTTTCAGTCAAACACCACTACAATCACTGCCACCACCCTCATCACCACTACACCATTGCCACCACCCCCACCACCACCACCACACCTTTGCCACCACTCCCACCATCTCACCACCACCACAATCTTACAATTGTCAAACCCAGAAACAGTGCAACCAAGTTGGTTGCATTGATTCAGTTAATAACATAACCAATGCAATCAATATATAGTTGCATTGATTCAGTCAATAATATAAACAGTGTAACCATGTTAGTTGTGCTATTTCAATTAACCACCACCACGTCGCCACCACCACGCCTCCACCACACCCACCACCACCATACTATTGTTGAACCCAGAAATAGTACAACCATGTTGGTTGCGTTGTCTCAATCAATAACATAAACAGTGCAACCAACATGGTTGCGCTATTTTAGTCAATAACATAAACAGTGCAACCAATTTGGTTGCGTTGTTTCAGTCAACCTCCACCACCACCATCACAACCACCACGCCGCCACCACACCACACCACGCTGCCACCATGACAACGCCACCACCACCACCATCACCACCATGTCTCCACTACCACCACCACCACCCTACTAGTGCCATACCCAGAAAAAGTGCAACCATGTTGGTTGCATTATTTCAATTAATAACAAAAACAGTGCAACCAGGTTGGTTGTGCTGTTTTTTATTTAAAAAAATATACGTTTTTTTTTTGGATTTTAGTATTGTTGAGTGATCTCATTTTAAAGGTCTTGAAATATTTTCCAAAAAAAATAATTTTTATCGAAATCCTGTTTGTAATTAAAAACTTATGACAATTTTTATTTGAAAAAACCTAATGATTACAAAATATCACCTATTTACTTAAATACCCCTAGAGATGGGTAATTATGTCTAATCACTTATTAGTCAAAGGGACGGAGTTTTCGCTAAATATTTTTTGAGCTTGATTTTTCACTAAAGTTTCCTTCTTACAAGCCCTTTTCAACAATCTCGTTGCCCAATATATTATAGGGCCCACATGGAGATGATTCAAGATCTAACTTTTTTTGAGGATGTTCTCCTAATCACTATGTAGATTTTCTTCAGTGAAAAATCATGCGGTTCTAAAACTTTTAACACCATCAAAATTTGATTGCAAATTAAAAAAATTTCAAGGCAATCATTTCACCGTTGAAATTTTTCAAGGCAATCATTTGAGAGGGTTAGAAGTTCTAAGTTCAGGTATGTGTTATTAATAACAATAGACCTTACCAACTAAGCTACCTAGCCTTTACATAAAAGAAAATTATCAACTTTGACAACTAAAAATGACCTTACCTAATTGAAATTCTAACAAAGTATTGACAATAACTTTGAAAATTACAAAAATGCATCCTTCTACCTTATAACTATTAATTTAAAAAAGAAAAAATTTGGCCAAACGCACAATTTGTTGTTTCTAGGATATGGGTCATTTTTACTTTAATCTTATGTCCTTTTATATCTTAATAGGAGATTTTCAAGATAGAGATCTAAACATTAGAAAAGTAAGGAAAGTTCAGCCAATGAAGATCTAAAAGGAGCTCTGAAGTCAATAAAAAGGAAAAACAAAAACAAAACTAATTTTCTTCATCTTCATCTTTTTTTGTTTCTTCATCTTCATTCACAAAATGCATGGTTTTATTTTCTTGAAAAAACTGTATGCAATCATATGCGAAATTAAGAGCTTTTCTTTGTTTCTTCATCTTCTTTACATCTAGAATTTTCTAGAAAAAATAATATGGAAGCATTATACAATCGTATGCCAACAGAAAATAGGGTGGGCTCTTTCGCCTTGTACTTACACAAGGGAATTGTTGTCCCTTAACTTTGCCTTCTAAAGTTTGGGCTAAATCTATAAAATGTTTGTTGCCAGGGGTAAAAGCTAATGCTCGACTCATGAATGAATTTACTAACGTCAACTTTTTGGAAATGGAGGGACGAAACCCAGTTTCGATTATCAACTAGGGACTAAACCTTAAAATACCCTTTTTATTTTTTTACATTCTCTCTACGTGAAACTGATTACAAACTTCTCTGCATAATATTAGATATCGCAGTGGGTGGGGTTGGGTATGCTTCCTTCATCCCTATCCCCACCATTAGGCGAGGCAGAGCAAGTTCTCCGCGGGTCCCCATCTCTACCTTACTTCGCACCCAAGGCCGGATATAAGAGAAGGTAGGGCCCGCAAATTTTGAGGGCCCCTAAATTTCCAAGTACCAAATATATTTTCTCTATTTTCTTGAGTGGATTCTTCATTGGCATGAGAGTGTTTAGGGAATAAATGTAGGTGCTATAATCTTGATCTGAATACTGAAGAACTTAATTGTGGTTGATCCTATTTTAATATTGTTTTTTGTAATAGTGATTTTAGGTAGTTAATTTGTTTTCAATACTAATATATAGGGCTCCATTTTCAAGGGTTTGCCTTAGGCTCCCAAAATCTCAAATTTGACCTTGTTTGCATCCAAGTGTGACATTAAATTCTTTTAGTGCAAGTAGGAGATTGTTGGGGTTTTTGCCCTGAAACAATTTAAATTAGTAACATTGATAAATTATGTTTATTAATGAGTATGATATTATATTATTACCTTATCCATATGATGGATTAAGTGTTGTTCACAAGATGATGTTGTAAATAAATTATTTGTATGAAGTATTCATACATGGAGAGATGTAATTTACTGGTTTCTCACATTCTTGTATTGTTCATAGTCAGTGATGAATCTGAACAATTCATCTGATAAGATTATAACATACTAGACTTCTATATTACAGGGAGATGTGTCTCCATCACCGGAGTGGCGACTCCAAGTTAGTGTGTTGATGTATTTGAAATATACTGAATAGGTCAGACAGAATACTTTTTATGTTATTGTCAGCACATAAAAAGATTCTGAAACTCGCTGATTGCAAATGTCCTAAATCCTAAGAGCAGAGTATACCCTACAAGTTGGTTTCTACTCACTTTGATCTGCCAAACAGTTAAGTTAGACAACGCAAATGTGATCCAATATTCTGGGTAGGTTGGGTGGTCGAAGTCACTTAGTGGGATTACTTTGTGTTAATAAGGAATCCACACCGAAATGATATTCCCTTGAGAGCCTAATCAAGAGTATTAATTATTCTAGACTGCGCAATAATCCTATAAAATATTTATTAGATTATTAGAATAATTATAATGGTCTGATATGGCAGGTAAGGACTAAGATGTAATTACCCAAAAGGTGCTGACATTAATAGTTAATGTTACTTTGGTGTATATTGTGAATATCAGTTAAGTGGAGGGACTATTTGTGGGTATTAGTGAGTGAAGGGCTTCTGAATAATATATATTTACTTAAGAGTATTTAGTTGAATTTATTTAGTGGATTTAACTGCAATTAGATTTATTATTTAAGAACTATATGAGATATAGGGACCTCAAAGTAATCAATCAAAATCTTAAGTAAGTGGGGCCCATATGGACCTAACTTGGAGCTAAAGATATGGGAAGAGAGTCTTTCTCTATAAATAAAGATAAGGTTCATAAGATAGTTCCCCTAACTTGTGTGTCTAAAACTCTCTCCCAGATTTAGAATTCAAGTTATTACCTTTATAGTTTTAGAAACCCAAAATTCACAGTACATTCCCGTGGGAATTTAAAATCGATTTTAGAGGCACTTTAGAGCAGAAATAGAGATTTGTTATTTCATTCAAATTGCAGGAAATTAAATTTCTTATCAAAAGCATACATCATATAGGCGAATCGGATCAACCAGTAGAGAGTTACGACAAAAATACAGTAGATGTATCTTTTCGGGTTTTCGATGACTGATCCAGAACGTGGGAGAAAGATCTGAGATTATATGCAAGCGTTTTAGTGGTATGTATCTGATCTTTAAGTTATTGTTTTAATTCATGCATCCTCATGTAATCCTGTGAAGGAAAAATAGTTATTCATTTTCGCTGCATAATTTTAAGGGTTAATTAGTCTGAGGGTCCCATATTATGACCAATATTAGGATTTGGGTCATACGTGTGTCCAACTTTGAGTTTGGGTCCTGGATTGACGGTTGACCGAGTTGACCGTCTAAAAAGTGATGGAAATCTATAAAATGATGATAATACCCTTTAACAGGACCTAACACTAATTATGAATTATCGGTAGGACTTAAAATCAAATTTCTTGTTGGTGGATCTGAAGTTAGAAATAGTCAGACTATTGTAATTCAACAAAAGCTACCCGTGATTCGAGATCTACTCGATCTAAATCCTTATGCTCTTAGTGAGGAAGAAACCATTAATGGCGATATAGGTTTTAAGCCGTGGTGGATTGGAACCAACCACAAATATGAGCCACTTGTGGGTTTGATCACTAACTGAGAATTCATACTGATCCAGTTCATAGTTCCCATGAAGATGCAAAAGTGTACAGACAAGTTGGTGGAGATTTTATTTCATTAATTCTTTACAGATTCAAAGATAATCCTACAGAGGTAATAGTTCTATTTCCCGAACACATAAACAAAAAAATTTGATTTTAGGTCCTACTGATAATTCATAATTAGTGTTTGGGTCCTGTTAAAGGGTATTCTCATCATTTTACAGATTTCTGTCAGTTTTTATACGGTCAACTGGGTCAACCGTTAATTCAGGACCCAAACTTAAAGTTGGACACATGCAGGACCCAAACCCTAACATTGGTCATAATATGAGACCCTCAGACTAATTAATCCTAATTTTAATCTAGACCCTATTTTCCCCAACAGTGGTATCAGATCCAGGTTTGAGGCCCTACATAAATTATTGCATGAAATATTTTTATTTAAGGGTTGTTCTTAATTATTTTAGGGTTTGATTGATCTAAAATATTTAGGGATTAAATTTATATCAATAAGATTGATAAAGGTTGAATTAATTTTTGGTAAAAAGGTTGTGTACAAAGATTAGATTGGGATCCAAGAAAAAGAAAATAGTTTTCTTGATTTTCTTGGTGTTATTGAAATAAAAGAAAGGGTTTCTAAATTTTTCAAGAAAGAAAAAGATTAAAAATGTGTTTTAATCGGTTTAACAAAATAATAGTTTTTATTTATTAATTTTATTTAATTCAAGAAAGGTTTTAATCAAAAGGTTTTGTTTGATTAAGTTTTTAATAAGAAAAGGTTTTAATAAATAAATAAATAAAAATGACATATAAAAAGGGGCGTTGGTGACTGATGGTTATGATGTTAGGGTTTAATAAACCCTAAGATCTGTTTGGTTTGGATTTGTTAAGAAAAGTGTTTTCTTAAAAAGCTATTTGGTTGTAGGTTAAGGGGCAACCCACACACTGTTAAGAGGTAACATGTTGACAGTTATGGGGTAAGGCAAAACTATTAAGGGGCAACCTGCTGACGACTATGGGGTAATCAACTGATTGTTAAGTGGTAACCTACTGACAGCTATGGGGTAACCCACGAACTGTTAAGGGGTAACTTGCTGACTGCTATGGGGTAACCCCCCAAACTGTTAAGGGGAAATCCAGTAACTGTTAAGGGGAGACCCATTAGCAATTAAGGTGTTGTTTGGTTTGTCATATGAAAGAAAAAGTGTTTTTCCTTAAGTGTTGTTTGGTTAGGCATAATTAAGAAAAAGAGTTTTTCTTAAAGAATGTTTGGATTGAGTTAGGATAGGTTATTTTGGGATAGGTTAGGGTATAAGAATTTTGGTTAGGAGGTGTTTGGATGTGGACATGGTTATGGACTGTTTGGTTGGTTCATTCCAACCAATGACCCAACCAAGTCGCCCATGCACAGACCCGTTAGCCCGATCCGACAACCCGGTAACCTGGCCAAAATTGCCGACCCGATAACCTAATTTCCAAACTCGTTTACTCGGTCCGTGGACTCGCGGTCAAACCCGTAGGTCAGCTCGCAGGCCAGACCAACCTAACCCATTCAACTCGCACATCAACCAGACTAGACCGGATCGGACAACACATGGTTCAACTGTGAGTTAGCCCTTGGTCCAACAAGGTTGTGGCATATATGGAGTGCACGTATGTGCATGTGTGTGGTGCATCTATGCATCATACGTGTGTGCAGTACACATGCTAGACATGTGTGTATGATGTTGTGTAGTAGGAGCTGGTACGCGTGTGGTCCACATGTGCGCACGAGTGTGGTACCTTGTTGTGCCACGCATGTGTGTTGTGAACGTGTGTAGCATGCAAGTATGATCCAGTGCTCCTCACAGAAGGTCATACTGGTCTAGTTTAGCTAGACCAAGCCAAATAGAAACCAAACGGGGCGAACCGGATCAACTTGACCTAGATGGTTCAAACATAGAATAACCACCAACCAGTAAGAGTTGACCCAGTCAATGGCTGACCTAATCTGTTTGATAATTGACCAAGGGTTTACCATTGATCAGAGTTCTCGTACGACTTAGACCGAGTTAGACAAGTCAGGCGACTCAATCCGAGTCAGACTAATCAGGCGGCTCAACTTGAGTCAGACTAGTCAGGCAACTCAAATCGATCTGATTCAGACCAACCCAGACCCTAAAAAACTATTTTTCAACTTGTGACTCTGGCTTGTTAGACTGGAGTTGGTACTTGCCTATGCCGATCCATTCTTTGTTAGTGCACAATCTGTTTTTGATAGATATTAAGAGAAAAGAGTTTTTCTTCAGGGTTTTTATTTTTAAAAGTGTTTTAAAAGGTTTCTTTTGCTGAAATGGATAATCCAAGCACCAAATTAATCCCTAGAAGTGATGAATTATGTACAAACTCTATGTGATAGAATTTTGTGGTTACAAATCTATTGATCAATCAATTAAATAATCGGGAACTCCTTATGCTATATGCATATGATGTATATAGACTTAGTTGATACATGTGATGTATGCAACACTTTAATGCTCTGAATTATATACATAAGATATATAATTACATACAATAGATATATGCATTAAATGTATAGTTTGTATGTATTTATTTTTGAAATATGTGTTGAATTATTAACATTAGATGTTTAATAATGTGTAATTTTTATATTGTCCATTATATGTATAGAAATATAATAGAATTTACACAAATGCACATTTTTCTGAAACTTTGTAATATCCGCCCTCATTCAATTAATTGAGTGGGAGAAGGACTGTATTCATGGAAATATAATTCCACGACCCTCCACTATCGGTCCAAGAATAAGGCTAGGGGTCTAATGCCCTAAGGAATAGTACATCGTAGCAGCTTATTGGCTTGGATTGTTATAATAACATGGTATTCCGACTAGAGTGTAGCAGCTTATTGGCTTGGATCGTACTTAACTAAATTACCCTCACGTGTTTACCATGCGAGGGACTTATGCAACTTTATATTTTTATGCTCAAAATGCCCCCATCTATCCAACGACTAGGGTCTTGTAGTGTGATCAACGACCTGTGTTAAGTTGAAAGGATACGATTACATCCAATCAAAGCAGTTGAAGAGATAAATTGAGCTAACTTTATTTGCTTGAAAGAAAAAGGGTTCATCTAAACCCTATCGTTTTAATCTTAGAGATAGAGAAAAAAAGGCAAGAAAGAAGATGAAACCCTAGTCCTAGGTTTTTTGGTTTGTGTTGATTTGCAGGCTTAGAGTGTATTTTAGAGAGGGAAAAAATAGAGCTTTGACTAAGTTCAAGGTGGAGAAGAAGAGTGTGGGCACAGATCTTCATCTCGAGGTTATTCTGCTGAGATCTCTATGGCAGCAGAGGAAGCTTCTCGCGGGTATATTGAAGGATGGTTTGCTTATGGTGGTTACACATTAGAATATTTGTCAAAACAAATTAGAAAATACAAAATTAAATTAGTCATAAATCCCTTCTGTAAATATATTAATTTGAGTTACAATCCCTTTTCGGTTCATTGATAAAGATTGAAGCCACTAACCAACTAGACAGACATGAAACGCTAAAAAGAGTGAGTTATTGTGAAACCCCACTAACAAAAAGAAATTTTTTTCTAATAATAGTAATATTAGTAGTATTTAGAGTTGTAGTATTAGTAATATTAGTAGTGTAACAAAAGAAAAGGGTATTACCAATAATAATAATGTTAGTAGTATGTGTAGTATTAAGAGTTAGAAACAAAAAAAAGAGGAGAAAAGAAAGAAAGAGAAGAGAAATAAGAGAGAAAATTTGAGAGACTTTGAGAGAGGGAGAGAGAGGTCGTGGGAGAGAAGAGAGGGGGCTATGAGAAAGAGAGAGGTCGTGGGAGAGAAGAGGGGGGGAGCTGTGAGAGAGAGAGAGATCTACAAGAGGGAGAGAGAAAGAGGGAGAGAGAGAGAGATAGGGAGGAACAGCAGCAGCAGTAGCAGCTGCTGCTATTCACGCCGGCGGCCAGCTGCTGCCATTTTCTGGCAGGGGGGGAGCAGAAGAAGAAGAAGGAAAAAGGAAGAAGAAGAAGAAGAAGGAAGAAGAAGGAAGAAGAAGGAAGAAGAAGGAAGAAGGAAGAAGAAGGAAGAAGAAGGAAGAGGAAGAGGAAGAGAGGGATTCCTCCTTGGGTAATTTTTCTCACCATTTTTCTCATCATTTCAGCTGAAATTTTGAACTAAAAACTTAGTTTTTGTGTTGCTCAAACATGCATGCTAGTGTAGATCTTGTTTTTGAGCTTAATGGTGGAAGAAGGGATGAGATGGGCCAATATTTTTGTGTTAAAATGAGAAATCAGCACCTAAATATTGTAGATCTTGAAATTTTTGTGATGTAAATTGGGGTTTTTGAAGAAAATGAAATTTTATTGTGCCCTAGAAATTTGTTAGATGGATGGGTTGAAGGTTTTAGGTGAATATTGGGTTTTATGACCAAATTTACCCCATTTTTGATGCATGCAAGTAGAGAATTTATTTTGATGAAATTTTTGGTGAGTTTTCCTTGTATGGCTTATATATGGTGTTAAAAAAAAAAATATATGTATGGTTGATGTTCAAAGTAAAACTAGTTGATGATGGTTGAGGATGATTGAATGGCTTTAGTTTACGATTCTCATATTTTTACTTGGTGATGATGTTGATAATGGGATGCAAAATAGTTTTTGCATGATGTTTAATGATGTTAATGAGGGGTAATGCAAAAATGGATCTTGCATGATATGTTTAATGTTGATAAGGTGAATGCAAAATAGAATTTGCGTGATGTTCTTGATGATGTTGATAATGGGATGCAAAATAGTTTTTGCATGATGTTTAATGATGTTAATGAGGGGTAATGCAAAAATGGATCTTGCATGATATGTTTAATGTTGATAAGGTGAATGCAAAATAGAATTTGCGTGATGTTCTTGATGATGTTGATAATGGGATGCAAAATAGTTTTTGCATGATGTTTAATGATGTTAATGAGGGGTAATGCAAAAATGGATCTTGCATGATATGTTTAATGTTGATAAGGTGAATGCAAAATAGAATTTGCGTGATGTTGTTAATGATGTTGATAATGGGATGCAAAATAGTTTTTGCATGATGTTTAATGATGTTAATGAGGGGTAATGCAAAAATGGATCTTGCATGATATGTTTAATGTTGATAAGGTGAATGCAAAATAGAATTTGCGTGATGTTCTTGATGATGTTGATAATGGGATGCAAAATAGTTTTTGCATGATGTTTAATGATGTTAATGAGGGGTAATGCAAAAATGGATCTTGCATGACATGTTTAATGTTGATAAGGTGAATGCAAAATAGTTTTTGCATGATGCTTTAATGATGATTAATAATGGGAAATGCAAAAGAGATCTTGCATGATGTTTTTGGATGATGAATTCAAGAGCCTAGATGAGCCTTGTGGACTATTTTGAGTATTTGGGCTACTAGTGACCATACAAGATGGACCTCACCTCTTTAGGAGTTGATGGATGGTGGAAAATACAAAGGAAGTTCATAAAATGCTAGTTAGTGATGAACCCGAAGTTCATGAAGGGTTTTATAGACTAGGTTGCTTATTTTGGATTATTGAAGGATCTCTAGTACAATGGAGAAGTTATGGTGAAGTTCAATTTATTCGATGCTTTAAACTGACAAGCCTTGACTTGTCTTTAGGCGAAAAAGAATGACTAGAGACGGTTGACGTAGTTGTGCTAATTTTACTAACTGTTGAAGCTTAGAGTAGTACTCTAAGTCGTTGATGTTTTCTTGGTTTTAAATTTTCATTGTTCATCTTCTATTTATTCGATTTTGGTTCTAAGTACTAGAACCTAATTCTCTCTTTTGTTTCTTTGTCCAGCTGGTGAGCTGGGTGCGGCTGATTCTCTGGGTGAGGAGGACCAGTTCCTGTACCGCTAGAGGTAGGTGGTCAATTCATCTTAATAGCACCCGACCCTTTTAAATGCATGTTTCGAACTATTATATATGTATCTTTGTATGCAAAGCATGACATGAAATTTATGGATAACTACAACTGATGTTATGAAGAAAACATTGAGAAACTGAATTTAATATGGAAACGATGCATGCTTGAACAAACATCATGTCTTATGAAATGTTTCTCATGGAATTTGTAAACTATATGACTTCAATTCTGTCACTATGATTTATGTCAATGAAAAGATGGTTATGTTTGGAAAACCATGTTAAATGTTTTTTTGAAAAACCTTTGAAAGAGACGAAAGCCTGTTTTATCGAGTGTTTTCTCGATGTGAGAACCTAACGTTGGAAAATGTGACAAAAAAAGGAATTTCTGTCCGTGATCGCCTAAAGACGGTAGTGGTATCACTACCGGGCTTGATAGGGTTCACGAAGACACGGGGAATCGTGTATGCCTTAGGTGGACTGGTGCCTGTGTTACGTCCACTCGGATTCCCGCCCGAGTGATCTGTGAGTTGGCATGTCATGGTTCCACGGACCATGCCCGGCGATCTGTGAGTTGGCATGTCATGGTTCCACGGACTTGGTGTGCGAGTTAGCTTGACAAGGTTCCCTCACCCTTACGAGGGTGGGTGTGTTGTCTTGCTATGGTTCCGCGACCAATGTAGGTGAGCGAGTTGGCTTGCCATGGTTCCGCGACCTACGTGGGTGAGTGTGTTTGGCTTGCCAGGGATCCTCACCCTTACGGGGGTGGGTGAGTTGGTTTGCCATGGTCCCTCACCCTTAGGACCAGTTGCACTTGTTGTATGTGGATTTCAAAGGAGAAGAAATTTCAAAAGAGGATTTCTACAAAGGACTTTGGTTTTCAAAAGGGTTCTTCCAAAATAGTTTTCGAACTTTAACTTAAAAGACACAACCTATATATATACTACTATATATTATCACTAAGGTGAACTTGTGAAAAGTTGAGGACTTGCTATAAGGATGGTGGACCATGCTTGTCCGGAAGTGGTACACCATCTGAGACTTTGCTAGGTGTTTTTGTCTTCAGGGCGGAATGGGACGTCAGGGAGACAGGTACATCTAGGGAAGTCTGGGAAGTCACGATTATTTCCTAGTAAACCGTGTTTGTTGGTGGTGTTGAGTAACTAGTTTAGCTGAGGTTCGCATGCCTGCCCGATGGGTGTTAGACGCGGGGGAAGGTTATCGGGGAACCTTCTCTGGATTAGTTGGGGGCCCTTGTCTAGTCTGCAGTCGTCAAATCGTCGTACTTGGTTCTGATCTCGAAATGATTCTGACTGGGGAAACCCAGTCGTGTTCCTTGGCTACACTAGCAGAAGTTCACTACTATTGTTTGTATATATATATGCAGGTTTTCTGGATGTTTAAATCAACTATATAATATGTATTGCTTTTATAAATGCTTTCGAGTTGTTATCGGATTTTATCGCTGCATGTAATGGTATTAGGATGGTTGATCTACCTACTGAGTTTCTCACCCAATCATTTTCGTGGTTTTACAGTTGACGGCTGAGGATCGAGGTAGGATCCTTGTTGGTGCTGTGACGAGGTCCTTAGCGAGGGACTCCTAGTTTTGGGTTTTAACGTAGGTTTCCCTCTCTTCGTTCACAGTGGGTGTTTTGGCTACTGTTTATAGCTCGGTTGTGAGCCTT
This sequence comes from Macleaya cordata, assembly GCA_002174775.1. Classification (NCBI taxonomy): domain Eukaryota; kingdom Viridiplantae; phylum Streptophyta; class Magnoliopsida; order Ranunculales; family Papaveraceae; genus Macleaya; species Macleaya cordata. The sequence continues at coordinate 88,562 of MVGT01001355.1, read as the reverse complement.
ATGTTACTTTGTTTATACGAATACAACCCCTACTTTATCCTTCTCGCTATATATATATTTTGACAGGAAATGACAAACGTAACTATATATCATATCACAATTATATCCATGTTAAGTGAGAATTTTGAATGTCGTAGTTATTTGCAGGTTCCTCCTGGTCCTACATCGTTGGGATTTCAGTTGAGTTGAAAAAAAGAAAATAGGCGGCAAATTTTTAGTGCATATCCTTGTTTAAATTTGCTTCCGCTGCGTATTTCTTATATGCACTGTGTCTATTAGGTGACGAAAGGTTCAGTTTACAGGGGAGACTCCGCCGGATTTGAGTCTCGTTGTAGACTGATGGTAATGTCCCTTGTATTTGGGGTACGGGGCGTTACAAGTGGTATCAGAGTATTGTTAGCTCTGAGTAGACCCAATAATAAGATAAAAGCCACCAAGAGTAGGAAAATATTTTAAAGGTTAAAAGCTTTAAAGAACTAAAAGTCACCAAATTATTAAAACCTTACTACTGTCGTTGACATTTTGTTGACTTAAATGCTTTCAATCGGTTTATGTTATTTAATAGTTTTACAAGTTTTGGCGGAGTATGAGGCTAAACTTGGTATGTGCATGACTTTTGGCAGTGAACGATGC
>MVGT01001355.1:41236-83351 GCA_002174775.1 Macleaya cordata | reverse complement strand
AAGAGGAATTATGCTGTAATGGGGAAGGGTTATTTTTTTTTCTCTTAAATGGTTTTTGTCACGAAATCGACAAAGGGGGAGATTGAAAGGTCTATGTTTTATGTTTGTCAAATTTCATGTCAAAAATTAACTCAAGATGATCTCTTGTAATTCTGAGTTAGAGTCTAGTGAGTCTCGGTTCACTTCGGTTGAAAGAGAAGAAATCTACAAAGGCTCCGAAAAACTCAACTCACCACCGGAAGACATCCTAGGATGGTAAGTGACTTAGAACACTAAGTACCATAGGTGGTTAGATTGCTAAGAGTGTTTCCCACACTGTTTGTTCTTGATAAAATGTGTTTTAAAAGATAAAAATTTAATCTGGACAGTTTTGGTTTCGAAACCAAGAAGCTTGGTTTCGAAACCAACTGCATTGATGGTGTTATTTTTATATAGGGAAAAGTCTGTTTCGAAATCAACCTCTGTTTGATTTCGAAACCAAACTTTATCTGATGACAGATGAAGTTTGGTTTCGAAACCAAAACTGTTGGTTTCGAAACCAAAACTCATCTGTCTTCAGATGAATTTTGGTTTCGAAACCAAACAGTTTGGTTTCGAAACCAAAACCACATCTATCTTCAGATGAAGTTTGGTTTCGAAACCAACCTGTTGATTTCGAAACCAAAAGACAATAACCATCACAGGTGCTTGTTGGTTTCGAAACCAAATCAGGTCAGTTTCGAAACCACATGTTGGTTTCGAAACCGACTGGCTTGATTTCGAAACCAACGCCCAGATTCGTTTTTTTTTAGTGCGATTTTCTGAGCTGTAAAGTAACTTTTTAACACATTATTGCTCATCTCCCTCTAAGCCTTGTTTCAGGGAGATAATTGAGCGTGGGAAAACATTTCTAAGTGGGATGAGAGGCTCAATGGATTATTCTCTCATCCCCAATAATGGTGTCTACCATTAGACCTAGAACTAATAATTTAGTCTAGGATTGAGCTGGACATCTTCACTATAAATAGGGGTTGAATCTCCAGTATTCAATCAACCATTCACCCCTCACCTCAACAAGCTCTTGAGAGTTTTTCAAACTCGAAATTCTTAGTTCTCAAGCTTGTTGAACTTGGTTCAAATCCTTCCCACTTTAAACCAAAACTCTGTTTTTGTGTGCCGGTGGTATTCCGGTGGTGAAGCTTGAAAGTGTCAAGCAAGTGGTGATACTTGAAGAGTCAAGTATTGGTTCATGGTGCGGGACTTGCGGAGGTCAAGTTGGAGACGCATCATCATCTACTAAGAGGCAAATTCGTGGAGTTCGAATTTGTTGAAGAACTATACACCGTAGCTGTTGGAGCGTAGAGGGAGTCGTAATTCGTGTCCATCGAGTGGTAAATCGGTTTGTAAGTTTTCATTTCTTTTAGTGGATTCTTTTCTGGACTAGGTCCCGGGGTTTTTCCCAGTTTGGGTTTCCTCGTAAACAAAATCTCTTGTGCATATCTTTATATTTATTAAGAGATTGAAATATTCGATTCTTGTTTCCGCATGTTAAAGAATCGAATAAGTCAATACTCTTGATTAGAGATTTTAGTTTCCATCTTTATCACCAATATTATTTTTATTTGGTGATTGTGTAATCCTTAACCTTAGTCACATTGACATACGGTTATTCCAACTAATAACCGTAAGGATTTTAGACTTTCAGTGTTACAACGATATTCTGCTCTCGTGCTAGAGCGAACTATGGTTGGTTGTTTCTTGGAGGACCAAGAGACATAATTTGTACCTAGGAAAACACAGTAGCCAGTAGTCGAGCATCGAGTTTCGAGGCAACCATCCTAGTCTGCATCAGAAAAGGTATAAAGATCGGTAGTGGAGCAAGAGAGAAGGTGTAATCCAAAGTCTAGAGTACCATTAACATATTGGAGTATTCGTTTGACCGCCTGGAGATGATGCATAGCTGGTTGATGCATGAATCAACTTACAAAATTGACAGTATGGGCAATGTTAGTGCGAGTTAGTGTCAGATAAATATTGTAGGGACCCCACAAGACTACAGTAAAGGGTGGGATTGACTGGAGAACCAACTAATACGTGAAGATCCATTTTAGTTGGTAAAGGAGTGTGAACTGGTTTACTATGAAGCATGGAAGCTCGAACAAGGATGTCTTTGGCATATCTTATTTGAGAGAGGAAGAGTCCATCGCTGTAATGTGTGACTTCAAAACTTAGAAAATAATGCAAGGAACTGAGGTCCTTATTGCAAGCTCAATACTTAATTTTTGGATTAATCTGTCAATTAACACAGAAGAGGAACCTGTTAAAATTATGTCATCCACATAAATTAAGAGAATTCATGTACCTTGTGAGCAATGAAGAATGAGCATAGAAGCATTAGAAGGACTACAAATAAAACCAAGAGTTAAAATATATAGGCTAAAATGATCAAACCATGCTCGTGGGGCTTATTTTAGGTCGTAAATTGCTTTTTTTTTTAATTTGCAAACATGGTGGGGAAAAGAATAATTGATGTAACCAAGAGGTTGCTCCATATAGACATCATCCTTTAAAATGCCATTAAGAAATGCATTCTTCACATCCAATTTGCGTAGATACCATTTTCGAACCAGAGTGATAAATAGAACCACACATATTGTTGTATGCTTGATGATTGGGCTAAAAGTTTCGTCGTAGTCGAGGCTTTCAAGTTGGGTGAATCCTTTGGAGACAAGGCGGGCTTCAAACCGCTCTACAATCCTGCAAGAATTTAGTTTTGTTTTATAAACCCGACGAGACCTAATTACATTCATTTGAGAATTACGGGGAATCAAGCTCCATATATCATTTGTTTGGAAGGCAGAGAGTTCGACCTTCATTGCAGCAACCCAATGAGGTTTTTGAAGTGCAGTCTTTAAGGTTCTTGGTTCAGAAAGATCATATGTGGTGTGAGTTGAAAAAGCAAGTTGCTGATCACGAGCCTTTTTGCTGGTAAGCATGGGATGTGTTTTAAAAATCATCATCCAAGATGGTTGAGGAGCAGTGGCAACGATATTAGGTGGGGCATCCAGAATGATGAATAACTCACCTGGTAAAGGTGCTAGGGAAGGCGATGTGGTGGAACTAGAATGTGCAGAACTTGAAGATGTACGAGATAAAGAGAGAAAATGTGAGAGAGGCGGTGGATATACTGGTGGTATATGTTGGTGCTTCTTGGGATGCCAAATCAAACAAGTTTTTCCAATCATTATACGTAGTGATCGTGAGATTTGGATCAACAACAAGTGGTACATCTTGAACCTAAAAAAGAAAAGAATTTTCGTAAAAAACAACATGCCTTGAGATATAAACATGCTTAGTTTGAGGATGTAAACACCGAAAACCCTTGTGAAGAGGGCTATAGCAGACGAATACACACGCATGCACTCGGACCAAACTATGATACCTTTGTCACATCCATGTTGTCCAAACCACCATTCCCTACCTTCAACCAATTCATTACTGCAATTCATGGATATGAATTGCATCGCAACTTCTCTATGACCAGAAGGTTGAATGTAGATCATTACCAAGCACATCCATCATCATTTTGCGTATCTCTATAACTTCTAACCTCATATCAAAAGTCTATAAAAAATTAATAGTAAAAAAATAAGTGTAAAATATGCTAAATGTTTAAGGGCTAATTTGAGGGGTTATAATTGAACTTTGTCCTACGGTTATTTGAATTAACCGTTTTACTTTGTAGCAAAGATTAGGGATCAAACTATCACTTAATAAAAAAATCTAGGGAATTAAACTAAGTCACTCGATCTTTGGCGTTTATTTTCCTAAACTATTACATTTTCCTGATTCTTAACAGGGGACTACTTTAGGCATTTCAAGCCTATTAAATGTTTTCAATATTTTCTAAACCAAGGTTTTAGGTTGTGAAGATGAACTACTAGTGCTAGTTGATTTCCTTATAATTAGGAGTGTAATTTTGGGTTTTCAACCTTTTTAGTTGTCTTGGTTCTATAACTTAATTAGAACCTTATGTTACTTGTTCTTCCTTCTTCAATTTAAGGATTGAGTTGTACGTTCCTTTGAGTGCCTCTTAAATGAGAATCGGCGATGGGTATGACCTTTTTTTGAGCAGCTTGGTAGTATTGAGGTAGGTGGTTAAATCATCTTAATAACACCCAACCATTTTTAAATGCATGTTTCCAAACCATTATGTATGTATTTTGTATCCAAGGCATGGCATGTGACATTAGATAACAAGGGATAATCGTGATGAAGAAAACTTTAGAACTTGTTATTGTGTTTTACTTTGAAAGTGCTTGTTATGACAAATGATGCATGCTTAACAAATTATCATGTTTTACGAATATTTCGCATGAATGGTGATTCACAATGACCTTTGATTTTGTAAAACATGTTTTACGCAAAGAGTGGAAGCTTATGCTGGAATATCATGTATGCTGTTTTTGAGAAGACTTTTGTAATATTGGGACTTTGTTTTAAGTTTCCATATATAATGGATTTTCTTGGTGCCAAGGATAACTGTGTACGCTTTTGGTGGACTAGTGCCTGTGTTACTTTGACTTGGATTGTCGTACCTTTAGGGCTAGTCGCACCTGCTATTGTGATGTATGAGTTTTCAAAAAGATGGATTTCCAAAAGGAAATTTTTATCCAAAAGAATATCAATTTTCAAAAAGGATTTCAAAATGGTTTTCGAACTTTAACTTAAAAGAAACAAGTCATATATATTAAGTATACTCTATCATCGAGGTAAGCCAATGAAAGGTTAGAGACTTCCTGTAGGATGAAGTGTCATGGACCAGAAGTGACACGTCATTTTAGACGTCGCTAGGAGTTCTTACCTCTCTGGTGGAATGGGATGCCAGAGAGATGGGTGCATCTATTAAAGTCTGGGAAGTCATGATCATTTCTTGGTAAACCATGTTTGTTGGTGGTATTGAGTAGCTAGTTTAGCTGAGGATTCACACCCTTGCCCGATGGGTGTTAGACGCGATAAGGGAGTGAGGAGCTCTTTCTCTGGATTACTAGGGGCCCTTATTTAGTCTGCAGTCGTCGACTTATGCGCGCTTTGTCCGTCGAGGGTATCCGGACATGTCTATTGAGGGTATCCGGACGTTACTTGAGCTACGTTTTCTGTTGAGGGTATCTGGACACGTAGCTTACCAGTGTCTGTCGAGGGTATCCGGACACTGGTGTTGATCTACTTATGCGCTGTTGTCCGTTGAAGGTATCCGGACACGTCCGTTGAGGGTATCCGGACACTACTTTATTGCGTTGTCTGTTGAGGGTATCCGGACACGTTGCTTACTAGTGTCTGTCGAGGGTATCCGGACACTAGTGTTGATTTGACTAGGGTTTACTCTAGTCGTGTTCCTTAGCTATGCTAGAAGAAATGCACTACCATTGTTTGTATGAATATGTGCAGGATTCCTTTCGAACATTTTCAATCAACTATATACTATGCATTGCTTTATAAATGCTTATGAACTTTTTATCGGATTAACTGCTGCATATAATGGTATTAGGATGGTTAACTTACCTACTGAGTTTCTCACCCAATTATTCTCGTGGTTTTACAGTTGGAATTTCAGGATCAAGGTAGGATCCCGAGTGGTTATGTGACGTGGTTTACTTGGCGAGGGATTCCTTGTTTTGGGTTTGTGGGTCTCCCTCTCTTCAGTCACAGTGGATGATTTACTACCTCTTTTTCTTTAACTTTGAGACTTATGTTTTATGGCTCGGGTTGTGAACTTTACGTTACTTTTGTTTTTATATGAATGAGACTTTTACTTTATCTTTTTCTCGCTATATATATTTTGACAGGAAACAACAAACATAACGATATATTATATCACAAATATATCCATGTTAAGTGAAAGATTGAATGTCATAGTTATACTGCAGGTGACTTAGATGATGGTATAAATTGAGACGGTGTTCTCTTGACAGGTCTTTCCTGGTCCCATGTTATTGGGATTTCAGTTGAGAAAAAAAATGGGTGGCAATTTTGTGCATACCTTTAGCTTCCTTCGCTTCCGCTGTGTATATTATTGTATGTAATATGTGTATCAGGTGGCAAAAGGTCCAGTTTTCAGGGGAGACTCTGCCGGATTTGAGTCTCGTCGTAGACTGATGGTAATGTCCCTTGTTTTGGGGTACGGGGCGTTACATGCATGGTTTTAGTTGTCACGTTCTCTTCGTACATGCCACCCCACATTGGGTGTGTACCAAACCTTGGGCCCAGCCCATGAGCTTTTCAAGGCCTAAACAAGAATTTTCATGGTGTTATATTATTGGACCTTGAGAAGTCCACGGGCTAAGCCCAACAAGTAAACCACACCCAAAAAGGGGTGGGCTTGTCGACATGCATGCATGTATGGTGACCACGTGAGGAACGTGCATGGCATAGCGGCACTATGCACGTATAGAGGGAGATGCCACACGTAATTTTATGTATGATGAATATGAGGGTTGATGGAGTAATTCCAACCCTTGGATGTGATCTTAGCATTATGTGAGGATGAGAAATAAATATTGCACAAGATATATGTTTATGGTATGATTTGGAATGATAATTGATTTTGAAAATAAATAATTTCGTATAGGTGTATATGTATGCATATATGTATATATATCTATATGATATACATGTATATCTATATGATATACATGGAGAAACCGTGTGGACCCCATGCAGAATGGACAGAAAAGGTGGGTGATAAGGGTGTCAACGGGACGGTTCTGGATTGGAACCTAAAGGTTCCAGATCTGGTCCCGTTAACATAAAGCGGTTCCGGATCCTTTCGGTTCCGGTTCTGGAACCTCAATTGGTGGTTCCGGATCCGGTACCGCTACGATTCGTGGGTACCCACAGGTACTCGATACCCAGAACCGGTACAGGTTCGGTTCCGGGTAATTGGGGGTCAAAATTGGTTGTGTGTATTATCTTTCTAGATTTTAGGAAGAAAGATAAGTTAGGAAAGATCTTGGGATAGTTACCAAAAAAAAAGGAAGTGAAGGGTAGTTTTGTCTTGGTCGCTCTCTCCATAAAGGATAATCGATTCCCACAAAATAATTCCTATAAAATCTCTCTCAGTACATAAAGTATAAAAAATCTTGCATATTTAGAAAGAGACCTATTCCTAACAACTTGATAGATTTTGAGGAAATCTTGACCGTTTGATTTATTCAAAAGGGACACATGCTAGCATCCTATTACGTCTCCATAAGTTTTGGTGTGTTAAAATATACAAAATTAAAACCCATTTTAGAGATTTTCTTTCTCTAAAAATCTTAGTTGTATTTATTTTATTAATAACAATTATAGCAGTAGATAATTACCTATGGGAAGGAATTTTAAATTAGGAAAATATTTGCAAGAGGAAAATTAGGATAGATTTGAGAAAAATCTAGGAGAGATGGGAGGATCGACTATAGTCTAGTCGACCCCCCCATTTTCTCTCCCATTTGTTGTGTTGTTTCAAAAAAAAAGAGAAGGGAGAAACCAACCAGTAGACCCTCCCCCCTTCCCATCACTTTTTCATCACACTTCTAGTCCAAAAACACCATTAAAATAAGTATTGGATAGTTGAAAAAGAGAATGGTACTATCGGAGCAAGCTTCCGTCATCGTTAGTAGGCCACAGTGGTTCGTTAGACTCTAAGGGTATGGAAAAATGCATGGGTTGTAAGTATGATCTTACATAAGCTTTTGTGTTATTTTGAGTTCATATTGGTGTTCCATGAGTTTATTTGTGCAAGAACAAGCATGTTTATAATCTATTTTTATGATGTTAAATTCTATGAAATTGTATGTGGTGAATCAAATATATCAAATGGAAGATCTAATTAAAAAAATATTAAAAAGGCTACTTGTAGTGTGTAGTTTGAAGGGTAATTCCAAACTACGTTCACCAAAGTATGGTTTCCTGGGGAAGATCGTACGTTGTACCATGGGTATAAAATCTACGGATTAAAAGCTATAAAACAAATCATGGTGAGATCGGTATTGTGCTGTTATGTAAATGTTATTGCATATTTTATCATGATATTTTGTGAAAAATTTGTTCAATATTATCCTACTAAGCATAAGCTCACCCCTATTGTTAAATATTTCACAGATCAGTGAAAAAAGCATGGTTTGTGCGGGATCTACTTGTGCTAAAGGGAAAGAAAATCGTGGTGTGTACTGAAACTTGCTGCACACATAAGTCAGATGGAACTAAATTTTTGCATGGATCCGTGTAGAACCAGATCTTGAACAAAACATGAAAGTCGTGCGGCTCTGAGTCTAGTTTCACAAAGATCAGACGGAATGTTTTCCTAATAAATAGATAATTAACTATAAATTTTTAATTGACTACTATGTGACAATAGTCAGTTTGCGCATACTCTGTTAAGCCTATTATTTCATGTGCGCTTATTTTCCAAAAAAAGTTTTTAAAAATATGGCATGAAAGCTCATTAGAAGAAGAACGTTTGCCTATAGGATATGTTTATTTTCAGTAAGCATCGAAGCGTGTAGAGGTTTGTAAAAATAGTAAACTGCTTCAGCATATTAGCTAAACCTTGTGGACTCTTAGGGTTCAGTGACCCTATTTTTTTCTAGACCGACGACATGACCCACGTTGACCAGTTGAATGTATCAGCTACGAGAGATAAGTTGACCCAAACTGGACCCATATATTGGGCCCAAGACTTGGGTAGTTGGGATCATATAGTTCAAGCCCATCCACGTTGGCCCAAATCATATTCAAAGACCCACTCAAATAACATCTCAGGCTTTGGTTATTTACACCCATGTCGGGTGTAAATACACCCAAAAATCTGGAATGTTACAATCGTGCAATGGTGTCCACTACTTCTGAATTAACATAGGTTGCTTATCTTCTACGCGCCATTGGCATTCGTAAAAAATGTACCCCAGTTCTTTTTTGTGACAATCTCAGTGCACTTTACATGACTGTCAATCCTCAGTTCCGTGCCCGGACAAAGCACATCGAAATCGACTACCACTTTATCCATGAAAAAGTTATTGGAGATCTCATTACTCGCTTTGTCTCCTCCTCATACATTTTTACCAAGTCTTTGCCCAAGCATGCTCATCACCTCATTCGTCCCAAGCTCGAGAGTGATAGAGATACGCAAAATGATGATAATCACGATGATACACAAGATGATAATGATCAAGATCGACATATAAGATATCTTACTACAAAAAGAGAAAAGAATTCAATTGCAATTAATACAGTTCTAGTTGTTGGTGATATTAAAGAAAGGATCAATTAATAAAAATTAACTCTATATTCTTGTTTTTCTTTCAGAGGTTTTAGAACGGGCTAGTTTTTTAATATGGTGATATACATAGTGAGGAGAACATCCTCTCTAAAACTTAGCCCTGGGATCATCTGCATGTGGGCTTCACAAAATGGGGAGCTTTTATTAGGCTCCTTAAGGAGGGGTTAGATAACCACTCTCTCATATATATATATATATATAAAATGTAGGATATAGATACAGCTAGCATAATTATTTTATTAATAAAATATATAAGTAATTTAATTACAAAAACACATGATCAATCAAAAATTTATATTTCCAACTACAAAGATTCACATTTCAGCTTTACCACAAGTCAAAATATAGGATGTCATAAGTCATAAAGTCACATGGCGAGACTCCAACCTTCTTCTCCCGTTTACAATAAAGACTAGGGTTTTGAAAGTATAACTTTTGGGGGTTTTAATTCAAAGCCGTAAAGATTTTTTTGGTGTTTTCGTCTTAAAATGGACTTTTAATGGGGTTGGGTATTAAATACGATATTGGTTGTAATAATGTATCAAGTTAGATATTTTTAAAGAAAAAAAAAAGAAAGAAAAGAAGTGTCCAAATTAAAACGTGTCCACACCATGTCCAAAACTTGTTTTCGTCATGTCCAGACCAAAATTCACGTGAGTTGTGTCCAAGTTGTGTCTATGCCATGTCCGGGCCGTGTCTACCACGGACACGAGCCCATGTTGGAGTGTTTGTGCTTCCTAGGTCACAACCACTAGCATACAAATGGGTTGGGTATTTCTACTTAACTTCTTAAATCTTTTACATGTTCCACTTTTATTCATTATATTCTTACACTCCGCTTACACCTGCATATGAGTCAATGTAAAGATGATTGAAGGGCTCATTTTTTGCAAAACCATCTTCTCTTCATGTTGGTTAACACCGACTATTGAATAATCTCCATGTGGGACCACACACCAGTGTAATATAGGATACGTGTAAGGATTAAGGAACAAACCCAACAAAATCTTCTGTGCGGCCTACACACCAATGTAGATAAAACCTAATAAAAAGTAGTATGTTACCTTTTTAATGAATTTCTTTGATCAGTTCAAACCCAGCGTAAGAAACAAACCTCACGTGCATTTAGTAGGCTCCTTTGATTAGTAAGCCCAAAAATGTGTTCAATATAAGTATACGAGCCCTAAGGCACGTGCGATGTGCGTGCATAACAGGTATTAGCCATTAATTTATTTTTGGGGTTTTGTAAAAAAAGTCCCTGAAAAAAAAGTCATTGTGATTTTAGTCCTTGTTTTATAAATTTAGTCCCTACTTTTATGACTTTTATGTCCAAAACTAAGGACTAAATTTATAAAAAAGGATTAAAATCACAATGACTTTTTTTTTAGGGACTTTTTTTACATTTCCCATTTATTTTTTAAATATATTATTTTGTACTCTAAATTAATAAATAAATTGCATATCAAAATGGGTAAGATTTTTTACAGTTACTATAATCGGTAAGATTTTTTACAGTTACTATAATGGGTAAGATTTTAATATTCAAGTTAAATACATATTTTCAAAATACAATAAAATTATATGAAATAACATAATTAGGGAATCTATTTTAAACCGGAAACTTAGTAATCTTCTTCCACCAATCTGTACTTGTAGTATTTGAAGTTCTAATACTATATATCTAGCCTAATCCTGCATATGCAAAAAGAAAATTGTAGTTAAAAACATAAAAAGCTTTCGGGTGAATGCATATTTGAAAAACATTTTATTAAGTTTTCAAATATAAAAAAGAAAAACATCTTGATTTATAAAGAATGGAAAAGAAAAAAAATAAAAAAAAAAAATATAGCAATTAGATCTACTAAAACATCTAGATTTATAAATAAAATGCCTCTTCCTAGATAGAGAGAGAGAGAGTTACACACTTGCATATTAGAGTTTTTCTTTGAGAATTTGAGTGGGAATCCAAAAGAAGAGACAATTTAAGATTATTTTATGGATCTCACACTCGTATAATTCTACCACCACCTTCTACTTCATTCCTTATTTTTTAGTTTTTATGTGATTCTGTAATCAAGAATCCCTTTTTATTAGGATTCTCAATAGTTACACAGCTAAACATGAGAGATTTATTAGGAATCAAAATTTGTTGTAACTATCTTATTAAGATAAATATACAAAAATACCCATATTTAAATATATTTTTACACTTGAACACAATCAGTTTTATAAAACTAAAGGGGTATAAACGTAAAATTTAATTTACAATAGAGTAGTTTAAAAAACTGAAACAACTGAATTCGTGGGTGTGTAAAGATCTCGACGTATTGACAATAATACCCTCTTTGGATAAATTGAAAATCTCAAAATAAAATTATTTTTCATTCAATGCAAGGGTAATTTTTGGCATTTGATAAAAAGTCGGGCCATCCAACGAAATAACTACCTTGAAGAGGTATTCCATTTATATAATAGTATAGATAACATATTTTTTATAAGAAGTATATACATATTGAAATGTAGACATGGCAACGGGTTAGGGTTAAGCCTAGGCGGGTTGGCGGATTAATGTGTTATGATTAGTCAACCCTAACCTTGACTCATTTATCAAGAGTGATTGTTAGGTCCATGAGTTCACTCATGTCATATTTGTCGAATTTCGTGTCAAAGGTAAACTCAAGATGGTCAATGTAACTTGAGTTAGAGTTAGTGAGTCATTCGGTTCGTTGCGAAGCAAAGACTCCAAGAAGCTCAACTCACCACCGGAACTCATCTTAGGATGGTAAGTGACTTAGAAACTCAATATCATAGGTGGTTAGTTCATATTAGATCATATGAGAACCACCGGAACTCATCTTAGGATGGTAAGTGACTTAGAAACTCAATACCATAGGTGATTAGTTCATATTAGATCATATGAGAAACCACCGGAACTCATTTTAGGATGGTAAGTGACTTAGTAACTCAATACCATAGGTGGTTAGTTCATATTAGATCATATGAGAAAGTACGGAATGGCAAAAGATGTCAAAACCCCTTAAAACTAGTGTTTGAAAGAATGCTGTCAGAATACCACGGTTTTTCGGGAAACTGTGACCATTTGTACTGTGGCCAAAGGTTGGTTTCGAAACCAAGGAGGTTGGTTTCGAAACCAAAGTTGAAAAATGATGTCAGGAGGTTTTTGGTTTCGAAACCAACCATATTGGTTTCGAAACCAACCCTGAAAAATGCCAACAGATGGTTTTTGGTTTCGAAACTGACTTGTTGGTTTCGAAACCAAAGCTACAGAATGATGTTAGATGGTCTTTGGTTTCGAAACCAAACATATTGGTTTCGAAACCAAAGTTATGAAAATCATTCCAGGCCTTTTTTGGTTTCGAAACCAACCTTCTTGGTTTCGAAACCAACGCCCAGATATGTGCGATTTCAGCTGTTTCGTGAGCTGTAAAGTGATTCCTTTTCACTTTTTTGCACATTTCCTCTTAGCATATTTTAGGGGAATTATTGGTGCGTGGGGAACACCTCTAAATGGGATGAGGGATCAATGGAATGTCTCCTCATCTCCATTATTGTGTCTAGCTTTTGACCTAATACAACCTAGAGATTTCTGGGTTTGTGCTGGACATTTTGAGTTATAAATAGGGATTGAACCATCAATGTTTAATCAACCATTCACCCTATTTATCAACAAGTTCTTGGAGAGTTTCAACTCTAATTCTTTAGCTTCCAAGCTTGTTGTACATGCTTTAATCCTTCCCATTTTAACTCAAAACCTGAGTTTTGTTGCCGGTGGATTTCCGGTGGTTGAGCTTGAAGTTTCAAGCTTGTGGTGATATACTTGAGGAGTCAAGTATTGGTTCAAGGTGCGGGACTTGTGGAGTTCAAGTTGGAGACGCATCATCATCTACTAAGAGGCAAATTCGTGGATTTCGAATTTGTGGAAGAACTGTACACCGTAGCTGTTGGAGCGTAGAGGGAGTCGTAAATCGTGTCCATCGAGTGGTAAATCGGGTTGTAAGTTTTCAATAACTTTTAGTGGATTTTTGCTGGACTAGGTCCCGGGGTTTTTCCCAGTTTGGGTTTTCCTCGTTAACAAAATCTCTTGTGCATATTTCTATACTTGTTGTGAGATTGAAATATTCGATTCTTGTTCTTAATTCCGCATATTAAGAATCGAATAAGTCAATACTCTTGTTAGAGATTTTTGTTGTACTCTTATCACCTTAGTAATTTTTAATTAGGTGATAGTGTGATCCTTAACCATAGTCACATTGACATACGGTTAAATTCATTAACCGTAGGGCGAATTTAGACTTTCAATTGGTATCAGAGCAGGTTCACTTGCTGGGTTTAACAACCTAAGTGTGATCCTTGTTGTGACTTATGGAATCACAAAGAGAGGGTAGTGCAGTAAATTTACCTCCATTATTCAATGGAAATAACTATCCTTTTTGGAAAGCTAGGATGAGAGCTTTCTTAAAGTCTATAGACCAAAGAGTTTGGAGAACTATTGAGGTTGCTTGGTCTCCACCTACTATGATTGTAGGACCTAGAGACAATTCTAGAGTAGTTCCTAAACCAGAAGATCAATGGGATGCCATAGATAGTGAAGCTGCTACTAGAAATAGCAAGGCTCTCAATGCCATTTTTGCTGCTGTAACGGCTGACGAATTTCGTCGCATATCTAATTGTGAAGTAGCAAAAGAGGCATGGGACATTTTAATGGTAACCCATGAAGGTACTAGAACTGTAAAAATAGCAAAGCTTCAAATGTTAACCACCCAATTTGAAACCATCAAAATGGATGACAATGAATCTTTTGATGAATTCTATGCTAAATTAAATGAAATTGTCAACAATTCTTTTGCTTTGGGTGAATCTATTTCTAACTCTAAGATAGTACGTAAGGTTTTGAGGTCTCTTCCGGAGAGATTTCAAGCCAAGGTTACGGCTATCGAAGAGAGTAAAGATATTGATGCTATTCTTCCTGAAGAACTTGCAGGTAACTTAAAAACCTTTGAATCCAGTTTGCATCATTCAAGGACTTCAAAGGATATAGCTTTTGCAGCATCAAAGAATGTCACCTATACTGATTCAGAAGACGAGGATGATCATGGTGATAATAAGGATCTTGAGTTTCTTTTCGAAAATTTTATAGAGTTTCTTAAAGTCGAGAAAAGAAAAATTCTGAAACATGGGATTTCATCCTCAAGTAAGAGTAAGTCATTAAGTAAGGATAAAGCTCATAAGAAAAATAACAACTCTAGTGATATTCAATGTTTTAAATGCCATGGTTTTGGACACTTTTCCAATGAATGTCCCAACAAAAAGTCCAAAAGCAGGAAAAAGAGGATGGTCACTTGGGATGATTCAGTAAGTTCAAGTGACAATGAAGATAAAGCAAACTATGTGGCTTTTACCACTTCCTTGGAATCTTCTTGTGTCCACTCAGAAGATGAAATAAGTATGGAATCAGAAGATCTTCATACTGATCATATTGGAGACAAAGAAGAAACCACTAAGGCTTTTATTACCTTTGTGGAATCTTCTTATGATCTCCTTGAAGATTTATATACTGATTTTGAAGATCTTCAGGCTACTAAAGGAAGTAGTAAAGAGAACATTGAACTAATGGCTATGGCTGCATCTGTTGATCATGAAAAAGATATACAAGCTGAATCTAATGATCTTCGAAGTGATAGCGAGGATGATGTTGATCCTACAGAGTTGTTCTCAAGAATTCTTGAAAATAGTAAGAGCTTGTCAAAGGCAAACAAGGAGCTCAAACTAGAGAATTCAAGTCTTATGACTGAGAAGAATGATCTCACTCTTCAAGTGGAAGAAGCCTCTAAGAGGAAGGCAGAGGACAAAGAGATTCTTGAAGGAAAAGATAAAGAAATCAAATTCCTCAAGAATGAGCTGGTGGTGACTAATGAGAGAGTCACATCACTTCTTGAAGAGATACAAAAAATGAAGGATGAGCTAAAAGAGTCTAAAGAGATGCTCATAAAGTTCAATCATGGGTCGAATAACCTTGTCTCTATGTTGAAAGGATCGAAGAATTCGAGTGACAAGAAGGGACTCGGCTTTGATCCAAGTAAGGTTGCTAGCACCTCAACGTCGACGACCTTTGTGAAAGCTAAGACTCATCCTCCTCCTCCACAAAAGAGAGCAGTTAAGCAAGTTGACCAACAAGCTCCAAAGCAAGTTGTCAAGCAACATATCCCAAAGCAAGCTATAAAACCACAAGGTAAGCCTAAAGTTTCTAACATTAATAATGTGTGTTCTTATTGTGGTTATAAGGGACATTTGCAGAACAAATGTAGATTCTTTTTAGAAGATTGCAAAAAGTCTCATAATGTCAATCAAGATCTTTTAAAAAGAATCAAATCATTGAGTGACAAGGCTCAAGCATTGACTGGAGATATTGGAAAGCTTGACAACAACAAACAAGGTATGTATTCCTTTGGATCAAAATCTTATTCAAAGAAAAGGAAGAGAAACAAGACCAAAAAGGTTGTGCTTGAGACAACCAAACCTACTCATGTGGACTTAAATCAAATGAAGACATTTAAGAAATTCAAGGCCATATGGGTAAGAAAAAGTGATTTGGCATGTCTTGAAACTCTCACTACATACAATACTGGTAAGTCATCTAAGTACTTATTGGTTAGTGGTAGTGGTCGTACCATTACTTGATTGTTGATATTCTCACTCCTTCCCTTGTTTTGATTGCATATATAGTTGGGGTAGTTGAGTGAGTGTTCTACTAGTTTGCATTTTAGTTGATTGTTATGCATTCTAGTGTTTGTTGTATGTACTTGTAGATAAGTTCTTATTGCATTTGAACATGACATTTCATCTACTAAGTATCATACTTTACAGCATGCCCATTTATTGTCAAATCATTTTTGGGACATGTGTGTATATTTTTTTGTTTGTCATCTTGTTTCTTTGTCAATACTGAATGAAGTGTATAAACCTTTGTTATTGATTGAGAAACAAGCTACTACACAAGTAGTGAATATTGATGGTCAACCACATCAAGCAGAATTTTTTTCTGTAGGTTTGTATTCTCACTTTTCCCCTGTTTTGCATTGCATATTATTTTTGGGTTGAAAAATGAGTTTTGAAGATTAGTTTGCTTTCACAAATTGCATTCTAATACATGTATGTTTTAAGTGTTCTTCTTGTTGTTATTGGCTATCTTTTATAGAATACTTGAACATATAAGAGATTTCACAAATCTGAATTACTTTATTTTATTTTGATATAGCTTGTGAATCTCTTCTCTAAATCCATATACTCTCTTGACTGATCTATAAATCTTGTGCACATAAGAGCCTCTTGAGTAAGTGTGATTTTATCCTAGTTGAATCATTGGATGGGTTAAAATAAAGCTTATGATTCATTAATGGACTGAACTAGCTGGTTGGACTATCTCTCACTAGGATATTGTGTTTTGATGAAGTGCTGAAAAATATTGTTATATCTTGTTATGAAACATCACCAAAACAGTAAGCTCTCGTAAAAGATCTTGAGCTTGGTGAAACACCAAAAGAGTGAGTTCTCGAAAAAAAAAATGTTGAACTCGGTGTTTGAACATCAAAAAGAGTGAGATCCCGCAAAAAGATTGGGAACTCGATGTTCTTTATTCTTCATCTTGACCTCATAGTGACCCACTTGGTTCCAATACGGGTACTTTCTTGGTTGTGTCTCCTCGGATAAGAGTCGCTTGCAAGTTTAGGGAAAATATTGGTAACAAGTTGGTGATCTATGTCTCATGCTCTTGAGTTCCTCAAGTTTCATTCAAACTCAAACATGAAGGTCATTAATAGGTAACAATGTGAGATAGTTCTTTCATGCTAGGTAAGGTTCAGATTTGAAGAAATTGGTAATATGGATAACCTTATCTTATTTTCCTTTTAGGATGGTCTCACATAATGATATTGTTCTCTCAACACACACACACCATAATCAGAATATTGAGTGTTGTGATTTTCATGATTGAGAACTTGCTTGGCTATATTTGAATAAATTTTTGCAATTTCATGATTAAGAAATTTTTAATTGTGATTGTGTATTATATTATTGATAGCCTTGACAACATGATTTGGACACAACAAAACTTTTCTACTTGCATACATTGATAGCATAGATTTGTTGTGTGTTGATGCATGTTGAACCGGATTAGTTTTAAGATTCAAATCTTTCTCATGATCTGGTTGAGGGGGAGCTTGCATGTTTTGTTTATTTGCATATATTTGTGCATGCTTGCTCATTATTTGCATTAAGCTAATATTTGAAAAAATCCAAAAATTTGCATTTTCTCCATTGGTTTTCAAAACCAGGATACATTCACACACTTTGGTTTTATTTCTTATCTTAGCTCTGATACACCTTGTAACTAGCTTTGATAAATTTTATAGTGTGTGACATGTTCTTACTTGCCTTCCACCATACTTTCTTATTGTCTATCTAACTATCTACTTGGTTGAAAATTAGTTAGATATTTATTCTTATGGTTGGTTGGTTTGTATTTGTGTTTCCATACATTGTCTTTCTCAGTTTCTCCTTGTACTTTTGTTGTCTTCTATCCTTTGTCTATTTGTGACAAAAAGGGGGAGAATTATGTGTTCTTGACTTTGCAAGGGGAGTACTATGTGATACGAGTTTTATCACATAGGGGGAGAGATTCTTGTAGCACTTATCAAGGGGGAGTGTAAGCATATTCATTATTTATATTCATGACTTCCATGGTACCTTGATGTGTCTTGTGGACATGTGCAGGAAACAAGTTAAAGACAACCCATAGAGTTTAATGTCTCTATTTGTTTGGGGGAGTTTTGTCTTTTATCTCTCATTGAACCTTATGAATGGGTGTTGAATGGGTTTTGTCACGAAATTGACAAAGGGGGAGATTGTAAGGTCCATAAGTTCCCTCATGGATTTTGTCAATTTGCGTGTCAAATCAAACTCAATATAGCCAATGAGAGTTTGCAAGTTGTCTCTACATTTTTAACCAATGAAGACTTATAGTGAAGGAGAGAAGACTTGTGCAAAGCTCAACTCACCACCATTGGAAGATATCTTAAGATGGGAGAAGCTTTGACAAAGGGGGAGAGATATTATCTCTACCTTCATTAAATGCTCTAAACATTCTTCAAGGTATGTATTTAGTATTTTATAAGATTCCTTGACTTGTTTTGTGAGCATGTGCAGGAAACAGGTTGTTTTATACAATCCGTGTTTTAAGTTCTATTGAGTCATGTGTAAGAAAATACGAGTTGTAATGGGGAAGGTTCTTTATACTATTTTCTTATGTATGGCTTTGTCACGAAAATGACAAAGGGGGAGATTGTTAGGTCCATGAGTTCACTCATGTCATATTTGTCGAATTTCGTGTCAAAGGTAAACTCAAGATGGTCAATGTAACTTGAGTTAGAGTTAGTGAGTCATTCGGTTCGTTGCGAAGCAAAGACTCCAAGAAGCTCAACTCACCACCGGAACTCATCTTAGGATGGTAAGTGACTTAGAAACTCAATATCATAGGTGGTTAGTTCATATTAGATCATATGAGAACCACCGGAACTCATCTTAGGATGGTAAGTGACTTAGAAACTCAATACCATAGGTGATTAGTTCATATTAGATCATATGAGAAACCACCGGAACTCATTTTAGGATGGTAAGTGACTTAGTAACTCAATACCATAGGTGGTTAGTTCATATTAGATCATATGAGAAAGTACGGAATGGCAAAAGATGTCAAAACCCCTTAAAACTAGTGTTTGAAAGAATGCTGTCAGAATACCACGGTTTTTCGGGAAACTGTGACCATTTGTACTGTGGCCAAAGGTTGGTTTCGAAACCAAGGAGGTTGGTTTCGAAACCAAAGTTGAAAAATGATGTCAGGAGGTTTTTGGTTTCGAAACCAACCATATTGGTTTCGAAACCAACCCTGAAAAATGCCAACAGATGGTTTTTGGTTTCGAAACTGACTTGTTGGTTTCGAAACCAAAGCTACAGAATGATGTTAGATGGTCTTTGGTTTCGAAACCAAACATATTGGTTTCGAAACCAAAGTTATGAAAATCATTCCAGGCCTTTTTTGGTTTCGAAACCAACCTTCTTGGTTTCGAAACCAACGCCCAGATATGTGCGATTTCAGCTGTTTCGTGAGCTGTAAAGTGATTCCTTTTCACTTTTTTGCACATTTCCTCTTAGCATATTTTAGGGGAATTATTGGTGCGTGGGGAACACCTCTAAATGGGATGAGGGATCAATGGAATGTCTCCTCATCTCCATTATTGTGTCTAGCTTTTGACCTAATACAACCTAGAGATTTCTGGGTTTGTGCTGGACATTTTGAGTTATAAATAGGGATTGAACCATCAGTATTCAATCAACCATTCACCCTATTTATCAACAAGTTCTTGGAGAGCTTCAACTCTAATTCTTTAGCTTCCAAGCTTGTTGTACATGCTTTCCTTCCCATTTTAACTCAAAACCTGAGTTTTGTTGCCGGTGGTATTCCGGTGGTTGAGCTTGAAGTTTCAAGCTTGTGGTGAAATACTTGAGGAGTCAAGTATTGGTTCAAGGTGCGGGACTTATGGAGTTCAAGTTGGAGACGCATCAAATTTGCGGGAGGCGTTGGTTCGTGGATTCGGATTGTATGCGCAACTCGTTCACGTTGGCTTGGTGGACTCCAAGTTGTATGAATGAGAATTGATAATCAACTAAGAGGCAGATTCGTGGAGTTCAAATTTGTGGAAGAATTGTACACCGTAGCTGTTGGAGCGTAGAGGGAGTCGTAATTCGTGTCCATCGAGTGGTAAATCGGTTTGTAAGTTTTCATTTCTTTTAGTGGATTATTTTCTGGACTAGGTCCCGGGGTTTTTCCCCAGTTTGGGTTTCCTCGTAAACAAAATCTCTTGTGCATATCTTTATATTTATTAAGAGATTGAAATATTCGATTCTTGTTCTTAATTCCGCATATTAAGAATCGAATAAGTCAATACTCTTGTTAGAGATTTTTGTTGTACTCTTATCACCTTAGTAATTTTTAATTAGGTGATAGTGTGATCCTTAACCATAGTCACATTGACATACAGTTAAATTCATTAACCGTAGGGCGAATTTAGACTTTCAGTGATGTTATTAAAGCTCCCGTTTTGGTTAGGGGGCATGCTCAAAAGTTGGGCCTTAAAGCCCAAATTTGAACATTCCCCTCATTTGATTTTTTTCTAGGGGGACTCCCATCACTAAAGAAAATTAAACCCTAATAAAAAAATATAGGTTTTCATCTTGAGTCTCCAACTTCAAGGTTACCACATTCAAGAGTCTGACGTTGATGAACTCCACCCAACGGTAATAACGACTCAGGTATTCGACAACCAGTGTTGAAAAAAAAATTGCGAGTGGCAGCTCGTTATTTAAACACACAAATACGTCAAAAATATGGAGGATGAATAGTTGTCAAAGAAACTCCATTAATGAAGGAACAACTATAAAAACAATAGCTTCGATGAGGGTATTGGGTCTTCAAATCCCATTCAAGACTTAAAATCAACAACATTCGAAGTAATACAACTTTCTAACAACCTTTATTAATTTATTTTTTCTCTGTAAAATGAAATCTGAAAAAATCCAGCGCATTGAAATTCGATCAAATCATGTTGAAGACGAAGAACTTTTTCGACATAAACCTCTCGAATTTAATTAATATTTTCGACAGGTTGCTGTCAAATTTGAAAATTGGAACTGATCCACGAATCAGTTGAAAAACGACATTAACTTGTCAAAAATAATAACCAAAATCGACAAATTGTTGGCAAAAATATGTAACAAATTCGATTAGATGGTTGGCAAAACTATGTAACAAATTCGATAGGTTACTGTCAAATTTAAGTTTTAAGTAAAATGAGAAAACCTCCCCCCAAGTAAAACAGACCCTGCCCCCTAACCGATTTGCAAAATTTGGGGGTGCCTCCGAACTGAGCGAGCCCCTCATCCTTACTAGGTAGGCCTGTCAATTGGGTTGGGCTGGCCCGAAGCCCACTCGTTCGACCCGATAAGTTTTGGTCCGAGCCTTATTTGAGAATGAGTCGGGCCGAGTCTGAACAAAAAATAAAGCCCGAATTCAAGTTCGGGCCGAGCTTGGGCATTATAGAGCTCAACCCAATTTAGGCTCGGTCCGAATATTAATTAACATATATAATTTTTAAATCTCATACATCATTTATTCTTATTCTTTTTTGAAACCATCAAATTAGTTGTTCTTTAACTTGAAACTCAACACCATTCAATCTTTTTATTTTGAAACACAACATATTATTTATTATCGTTTTTAAAACTAAACAACATATTACTCAATTAAAGTAAATGGTTGACTTTAGAATAAATGAGATAACTATTTATACTATTTTAAACAACTAAACCTCATACCCTAACCATTTGAAACCCTAAGCTTCTTTGATTTGTTTTCTTCAAGAATTTCAATATTGAGTATCTCAAATATTATTAAAAATAGGAATCTTAATTTTTGAACTCTCAATTATTTATAGGTTTTTGGACCTCCACGTTATAGCGTATATATTTTTCGAGCAAGCCCGAATTCGGTCCGAAGCTCGAAATTTTATTTGGGCCGAGTTTGGTCAAGGATATTTAATTTTACTTTGGGCCGAGCTTGGGCTTGAGAATGTCAAATATATTTCGGGCCGAGCTTGAACACCCCTAAGCCCGACTCACTTAGCCCAATTGACAGGCCTATTACTAGGGAACCCCAATAACAGTAACCTTTATTAAATGGGTCAGTTTTCCAAATCCTAACCCTAAGCTGGTTAACCCAATAACTAAAACTTAAAAGAGCAATGCTACTTTCACCCAATAGTTTGACCCAAAGTCTCACACAAAATTTTGTGGGATCCACATTGATACAATCCGAGGGCTAATATTTTATGAGGATGTTCTGCTCATCATGTAGATCATCCTCATAAAAAATTATCCTATTCTAAAATATTTAACCCAATCAAAAGTTGTCCATTGTATTCACCGTTCATTCTTCACTGTTAATTTTCAATCAACTTATGATGAGGTTAGAAATTTTAGAATATGATGATTTTTTGTGAGGATGATCTACATGATGAGTAGAACATCCTCACAAAAAAATTAGCCCTCGGATTGTATCAATGTGGATCCCACAAAATTTTGTGTGAGACTTTGGGTCAAACTTTTTGTGTGAAAATAGCTTTAGTGAACTTAAAAATTGTAAAGCTATTAACTAGTCATTAATTATTATTTTAAACTTAAAACTCACTAAAATTTAACAACTAAAAGACTAAGTTACTAACTAAAACTTAAAAAATTAAATGTTACTAAAATTAAAGTGTTATTTCTTAAAAAAATATATAGTTCACGGGTTGACCCGTCAACCCGTGTAACTCGCGGGTAAAAAAAGTCAATTTTAATCCTACCCGTTTAGTTGACGACTTAACGGGTCAAGTTGGGGGCGGATCGGTCGGGTCGGGTTTTGCCAGGTCTAATGAAATGTCTGTTTTATCCTTCTTTATACGTTTGAATAAGAGAGACGGGGTCCACTTCCAAAGCAGGCATAGGGAGGCACTAGATACAGAATAACCAAACATTAACGGGTGAGATTCAGTAATTGTGTCGCCGTGGAATAAGTGTCGGAGCGTGACAGTACCCCTCATAGTCTAATCGTCAACTTTGACGTCCCAACGCGCAATAGAAAAAAAAAATAAAAATCCACCCTTCGTCTTCTTCTTCCCACTCCATTTCCACATTCTTTCTTTCTCTCTAACTTTCTCTCTCTTGATTCCTGTGTTAACCTCCGACATTCTATTCAAAAATTAAATAAATCTCTTTCTCCTCTCAAAACCTTACAAACACATACAGACGCAGAAGAAGGAAAGATTATTTAGTAGAGATAGAGAAAAACAAATCAGAAGGGGAAGAAGAAGCTCTTTACTGAAGAAAAACAAAAATGAAGAGCAGAACCAAAGCTGAGAAAGTCTCAGTGAAATGGATTCTCATCCTCTGCATCTCCAGCTTTGCTGTTGGAATGCTTTTCACGAACAGGTTCTCTCTCGATGTAACTTTTACTCTCTGTTTTCACCGATTTTTTGTACTTTTTTTTCGGAATTTCTTTTTAGGTATCTATCACGGGTTTCACGTTTCTTTCCTTTATTATTGAATACACGGTCAAGGTTAGGGTTCTTTCAGAAAGGTTCTTTTTTTTTTTGTGGATTTGGTTAAATATCTCTATCTGGGTCTTTTTGCTCGCTCCAATTTTTTGGGTTCCAATGATTTGGGGGATTTTCTCCTTTTCTTCCTTTTTGGGTAAAATCAGATCATAAATGGGTATGTGAAAATTGATGAGAAATGCAATTTTGATCGTATTTCAGATTATGGGGTCCCCCTGAATCGAGTGGTCAGATCATCTCGAGGCAACGGCAAGAACAGGAGCTACAAGTCGTATCTGAAGACTGCACGACGAAACGGGTAAGTCTGTTTATTATCAGAAGATGAAACCTGATCTCAATTTTGAGTTTTTATATGTTTGATTTGATTTGATTTTCTAAATTTTATTATAAATGTATTAGAAAAGTGGACAAGATAAAGATATAATGGGCGAGGTTTACAAGACCCATGAAGCAATTCAGTGAGTATGCAATTGCACTTATCTTTCTGTTCGATTAATTTTTTCTGTTTGTTTTTGGCATTGTATTAGGGATTTTATTTGTTTGGTGAAATGTCAGATCTCTAGACAAGACAATTTCGATGCTTCAGATGGAGTTGGCTGCCACTCGGAGTTCTCAGGAGCTTGGGAGCATGAACAGTTCCCCAGACATCTCTAAGTCTTCTTCTCACAATGGCACACCAAGGAAGAAAGCATTTGTGGTTATCGGAATAAACACTGCATTTAGTAGCAGAAAGAGGCGTGATTCTGTAAGAGAGACATGGATGCCACAAGGTTTTAGTCTACTCCTCCTCACTTTTATTTGATGTCGATTGTTAATATGGATTTAATGCTCAATTTTGTGCATTATTATTTTGTTTATTAAGAATATTAGCAAAATTATCTTACGTAAAACTCTAAAGTTATGCATAAAGTCACACAGTTGCTTCACTTTGTTGTAATATAAGCTTTCTTAGCTTATCAAAGAAAGAAAGGTTTGTTTTTTGTTAATTAGTGTCTGAAGCCTGCTTTTTGTGTTTGATTAGGAGAAAAGCTTCTTAAACTAGAGCACGAGAAGGGAATTGTCATACGCTTCATGATTGGACACAGGTACATTAGTTGTTTAATCCTAAATGACTTTATATATATATATATATTTCCACACTGGCATATGCTTCATAATTGTTGCTTTTATCAAGAAATGTGCTTGCTATATGATAGCGCCTTAGGATTGTTTTATTTCGAGATTTGGAATTTTCTCGTTAATCTATCAAATGTACTATTTGGTACTCACTGAATTCACCTCAAGTTGTACTATTTATGATAGACCTCTGAATGTTCAGATTGTTTCACTGTTAAACTAAACAAAAAAGCTACCTTTACATTCTAATCCCTTGATGCTATGAATCATTCCAATATGTATGAGGTAACTCGAGTTGAACCTCTATTTTACGGGTTGTTGCATCCATAGTCGAATATTTATAACTAAAAGTGAAAGATGAAAATTGAATAATATAAACATTGTTCTTTGTTGACTAAAATGAGAAAGTTGGTTACATATCTCCTTGTCCAGTTTGTCTCATTCTTTGTTGTTGATATCTTGGTTTGTCTTTGTTGGGATGGCTCAGTTTCAACTGTGTAAGATGTATCTTAAGACCGAGAATTTAGAAGTTTATAAATGGCATGAATAGAGGTAGGGTAAGGAAAGATATATAGTCAGTTGTACGTCTCAATTGAATGACACAAACAATTCAAAATGAAATATAGGATCCATGTTGCTTATTAAAAAAAAGAAAAAAGGATCCATGTTGGTAACCTCAATATTAGGATAAGACATGGATGTTGATGATGACGTGTAGGATCATGTAGACAGACCCTTAAAAAATTGAATGGTTAGCACATTGAATCTAATGTGTGATGGTTGAGTTATAGAAACCAACTAAAGAATTTGGGTACTCTATTTATTTATTTATGTTTTCACCACATCACACCTAGAATTTTTAGAACACCAGTTAATTATTATGTGATTCCCATGGATTTAAATTTTCCTTATATCACTTGAAGGCCTTTATAATTTGCTCTCATATTACAATGCCTATTTATTGTCTGAAATACTGGAAAATACACTGCTCATACATACTTTACCTTATTTGATCAACTCAAGAAGTAAATAAAGCTGATATTTAAGTGACAGAATGAGCCTGATTATTGTAATTGATTACGACTTATTTGATTGTCTGGTGGGCTTAGTCTCAAGAATGTACCTTTTCAAGTAAAGCTCATTAAGAATTAACCTTCTAGTACTTTTAGTTCTCCACGACTATTGAAATAGATTCACTTGAGAAGGCCTCCACTAAATCTAGACAGGTCATGTATTTCAGTTTTACTTGGTATAATAAGAGAACTAAGATGATCATATGTAATCTCTGTTAGGATTGTTTTTTGTTATAGAAGATGAATGTGAGAGGTCTTGTGGGCAAGAAGGTAGGGAAATTTAGTTTGGCTCGTCTATCTTAGATAAACATAATTTAGTGAGTTTAATACCAGAAATTGCGTAGAAGGAAACATTCTCTAGTGCTTGATCAAGAAATGAAAAGATCAATTATAGATCCTACTGCCTTATTAGTTTTTTCAACCGGAGTAGAACCATTGAGATACATCGACGTTCAAGTTATTGTTTGAAAATATTGTTCTTTTTGTTAATTGATTGAGGGCAACTCTTTTCTGAAAAATCTACCATGATCTCACTGTTATTGTGGAAAAAAAAAAGGTAAAAAATTGACATAATTCCAAATGAATACATAACAGTTCCAAACTTACAATATATTTTTATCTTATAGTTTGTTTTAAGGGAGAATTGGGCAAAAACCTTACATGGAAATTTTTTTAAGGATGCAGGTTTTTTGGCCAAATCCCCCTTGTTTTAAGTAAATTTGTGAAGATAGATATTAAAATAAGTAACCATATTTTCAGCAACCGAACTTCTATAATTTCCTTGCCTCGAGTTCAGTTACCTCACTGTGATTCTATGAGAGGATCCAAAACTTTAACATGCTTTCTGGAAAGTTTTCATTTCTTCTCTTGTTACTTCATTGACAATATTGGACTCAAGAATGAAATCAATGGATAATATGATTCAAATAAAGACAAGATATATGCCATCTTTATGTACAATTGTGTAATATTATCTTCATTCATCGACACAAATTAAGTAATATTATCTCATCAGAGTCCTAGAACTGAGTCAGATACTAAGGGAGCTATTATATAAATTAGGTCCTTAGCTATTAAGAGAAAAATATATCAAATTGAAAGTTGAAGAACATATGAAAGGAAAAGGGATCAGTAAGTAAGTTTTGCTAAAATTGATATAACAACATAGATCTGTGTATAAGTGTTCAACATAGATAATGGTGTCTTTTTAAAGCTTTGAGATACTCAGAAATCAAAATGCATATTTCTGCATACGTGCATTTAATATAATAATTTACTTATACTAATTTTAGATTTTTTGTGAATAAAGATAAGGAAAGAAAATTCTTAAGTTGGACCAACTCCTAGTCTGAGTCAAGTCGAATTTAGTTTGAATCAGCCTGATTCAATGTGATGGCCTATTCACCATGATTTTTGGGATCAGCCACAACCGTTTCCGATTTGAGTCTGTCAATTCAAATTGGGAGCAGATAATTCGGCAAACCATGGTTTAATATGCAAACATGGTTGAACCCACAACCTGTCTAACCAGTGGGAGGCTTCCTAATGAATTGAATGTAAGGCCAGTTTTGACTACTTCAAAACTTTAGTTGTTCGATAGATGTTAACAAGGTTTCAAAAATTGTTTCAACTGTTTTATTTATTTATTGGTTGGAAAACTGAATCATTTTGCCCAAAAATTTGAAACAAACGTCAAGCATTGCTGCATACCAATGCAATCCGAGATTAATCAAGATTCTCTCATCCAATCAGAACCCAAACCAAGACAAAATATTTTAGCATTTCAAAATTTTGAACCATGGTCGTACGTGGTGGGTACGTAAAAAGACCTCTCACTATGGCTTATGGTGCCACAGAGGTCCCATGCCAATGTCATACCAGTGCGTCATTAAGGAGCCACAGGTTGCCCAGAAGCTACGTTTTAAATCCTAGCTAAAGGCCAACTCTCGCCAGTTGCTACTGAGTGCAGGAAAGGCTCAGCTATAGGGAAGCCGAGGACAAAGATTTGGAGGCTGTAAGGAGAATACAGCAAGATGTTTTCTCTTGGGATGCGACTCCTTTCTGATGTAATGCTGCAAACCAGTTTCAACTACCTTCTGGCACATTAACTACATACACCGCGTTCATATGGGCTCATTACTGTATGGAAGGTCTTGGACTCTTAGGTGCAAGCCAGAACCAACTTACTCGCCTTCTTGAAACTCCCATCATACCAAACATGTATACACTTACTATAATAGTCCCTCTTATAAATCTACTTCTGTTAAGAGAATGGATATCTTATGGTGTTCCCTTGATCCAATTGTGAATAGACCGAAGAAGACCACTGAACTCAATAACTACTCTTCTGTCCTTAATATATCTCAAACATTTAAAACCTTAGAAGAATTGAGGACCATAATAGTTCTTTATCTAGTTACGTCCTCTTTCTATGTCATATATTTCTTTTCATTTCAAATGAAGAACTTCCGATATAGTATAAACATGCAAGTATTTGTAAATTGCATGCGCATGGATCTCTGTGTTATGGTTTGAGGATTTGCACAATGCCATTATTAAAATGGCCCACTGTGATTATTCCACATTAACTAAACCTTATACATTTGCATTGATTGATACAGTGCAACATCCAACAGCATTTTAGATCGAGCTATTGATTCAGAAGACGCTCAGCATAATGACTTCATTAGACTGGTAAACATTGATTTCTACATGATTTGAAGTTGGGAAAGGCTTGTAAGAGTTAAGGTCTGAACATCTTTATTTCTCTAGGAACATGTTGAAGGGTATCATGAACTATCTGCAAAAACAAAGATCTTTTTTTCCACTGCTGTTGCAAAATGGGATGCTGAGTTCTATGTAAAGGTTGATGATGATGTCCACGTCAATTTGGGTAGTTATTGTGCCACTCTATTTCTTTTTATTTTCTTTTTTAACCATTGATCGCTATATCCATATTCTGGATTCCTATTTTTTTGTTTTCTGTAAGCTTAAATTCCTTTTTCTTTCTTTCTTTCTTTTTCTGTACCATTTGAGAAAATACAGGTATGCTAGCTGCTACTCTTGCCCGCCATCGATCAAAGCCACGAGTCTACATGGGGTGTATGAAATCTGGACCTGTTCTTTCTCAGAAGTAATCATCCTCAGCTCTAATATTATCTCATATGATTTGTTGGGATTAAACTTTCTTTATAAATATAACTTTAAGTGACTAAGAGATCACTTTGTATGCTTACTTGTTTAAAGGTTTTTATGTTAAGAAAAATGAAGTTATTTAAATTGGATTGAGGGCATGGTTTCTGGTCAAACAACCATCTGGAGCCCCTCATGACTTCATGTGTATAGATGAGAACAGCTCCCTTCACTTCCATTTTGCTGTCGGGTGTTTCATATCCTAATACTTTGTCATCTGTAGGAGTGTTAAGTACCACGAACCTGAGTACTGGAAATTTGGAGAAGAAGGAAACAAATACTTTAGGCACGCAACTGGGCAGATTTACGCTATCTCAAAGGATCTAGCCACATACATCTCCATCAACCAGTAAGAAAGGATGCAGTTGTTTCTTCAGTTATGCAGCGTACTTCAAGTTTGTTGGTACTTGGTACTTAGTAAAGCTACCATATTAAATGGTCCATTATTTGTATGTATTAAGCAATACACTCTAATGTGTTTGCTGACATCAACACTGTTCATAGAGGATTTACAGAATCCAATTTTGTTCACCCACTTGTATCATGGGTGGATAAAGGTTGGTTTATGGGTAAATTTTGGCGGGTCGGACAACGGGAATGGGTTGCGGGTCTGTTACATATTTATTTTTAACATCCCACTGGAAAGGGACATAAATGGTCACTAGGATGGTGGGGTTGACCGTTTAAGTCCCCAGCGTTGGGATGGTGGGGTCTTGTACACCCAACGTACAAGTGGGTGAACAGAATCACACTCTGATAGTGCTGGAACCTGCAAAACAAATGATATTGTAGTAGCTTGTAAGTAGTTGGATGTTTCTATGTTAATATTAGTCTGTTCTTCCCATGAAATGATGTGAAACTCTTGAACTGCTGATTGTGACTGCAGGGCTATATTGCATAAGTATGCCAATGAAGATGTGTCACTCGGTTCTTGGTTTATTGGACTTGAAGTCGAACACATTGATGAGCGCAACATGTGCTGCGGAACTCCACCAGGTATTTATGATTCTTCCAATTGTCAATAGCCACTGAGATATCAGCGATATCATCCCTTCTTTCTGTTTTTATTTATTTATTTTATATTCTTTCTTTATTAATGATCAAGTAAATGATTCTTCAAATGTGTGTTTTGGTGATGTTTGTCATGGATTGGATTCATTTTGTTTACTAATGTTTCTTTTTCTTTTGTTTGTAAAATTACTAATATTTCTTTGATATGCTATTATAGATTGTGAGTGGAAGGCACAAGCAGGGAATGTATGCATTGCATCATTTGATTGGAGTTGCAGTGGGATCTGCAAATCAGTAGAGAAGATTAAGGATGTTCATGCTAGATGTGGTGAAGGGGATGGAGCTGTTTGGAGTGCTCTCTTCTAATTTATTTAGGATGGGATGAGAGGGTGCTGTTAAATGATCCGAGTTGAAGTGATTGAAGTAAGAAAAAAACAAAAATCTCTCAAGAAGCTTCAAGTGGCAGTTGTTTGAAGATTGAGATATGGGAAGTGAAGAATGTATTTATATGATTCATACTGCTGCCAATTCTAATCCTCTTTCCTCAAAAGCTTAGGAGGAAATTGGAATGAGATGATGCCAAACTGGTTAAAGCCATGAAACCCTGTTTTTGGTTTGGTGGGTTATGCTCTGATACGGCATGGATCTGGGAAAAAGAGTTTCCACAGTGTTCTCGATATGTATTCTTTACATAACGGCGTCGAAGCATAGTAGGATTATTACAGAGAGAATTAGTTCTTTGATGTAGGACTAGTTGAATTGTATGTTTTTCTTTTTCTTTGTTTCTTTGTTTAGTCCCGAGAGGGAAATCCTCCCGAATTTGGAATTTTCGCTATTGTATCATGATAATTATATGTTCAAAATTTTCAGCCAGATATATTACCTTGGGTACCATTTATATGGTTGGGAATTTGGGATCAAATCAATTTAAACTGTGTGAATGTGCAGGTTCGTCAGCTGTCTCTTAGCTACAACATTACTAATAAAGAAGTTTGCAGTCTGGCTCCATGTCTGGGATCTGCAGGGAAGCTTAAATGCTTAATAATCAGTTAGGTAATCACTGCCTGCTGCTTGGGTTGAGACGGATTCTTGGACCTTCTCGACTATATCAAAACTTGTTCCTGAACCATCTCTACTCTACTGCAGTTGACTGTTAGGCCACATGTGCACGCATCAGTCCGATCAACTTACATAATCTCTTGTGAAATGTCAAATATGGGGCACCATGCATGGTAGTTGGTACATGCTTTGAACTCCTTTCCGAGGAATCGAACCATATATATTAAGCGTTTTGGGAATTTAGTCCCTATTTTCATAGAGTCCGGTTATATAGCCCCCCTTACAAGACCCTATAATAATTGCTTGATCTGGATCATCCCTTTTGATTTTTTAAACGGTTATAACAACCACACCTGTCTGCCTTTGTTAGCCTTTTGAGCCGGCTAAAACAGTGGCTCGGCTAAAAGAAGCTCTCACTCTCTCTACTTTCTCTCTCTAAAACTTCAGTTCTCAGAAACCCATGGAATCAAACGTAGAAATCCCTGAAAGCCGAATGTCAGTAGGCTAAATCTATAGTGAACCCCGAAGGCCCACAGGCCAAAGCACTGGTACCTCTTACCGGGCCCAAAGGCCCATTGGGCTACGCCCAGTCTCTCTGGTCAAAACCCTAAAGGCGGTTAGAGATTGACGAAATCAAATAGAAGACTTAGTCTGCGCATGATTTCTCAACCGCTATAGAATCTTCCTAGGATTTGGGGGGAAGATCTCGAGATCTCAGGAAGACTTATCTACGTCCCCTCCTATAAAAGGAGGGGGGCGCAAGTCAAGAGGGCATTCGAAAAGAAACACTCACACTCTCTCTCGCTTTCTCTATCTTTCTCTAAGGGAAAACTCTCTGCAACTCCGAACAGAAAACTACATCTACTGCTCGCCGAGTGATCATCTTTTTCGGTGAGATCATGCATTCAAATCGAAGATCCGACGTCAAGGTCACCATTTTCCGCCATCCTCATCCACGATCTACAGAAATAGGTGATATATATCTTTTCATCTTCTTTAACTTTCCATTCGATATTTTTTCAAATCAAACTAACTTGACCGTCGGAGACCCTTAGGCCGGCTCCACCCCGGCGCCAAGGAATCTTCACGATCATCCTATGTTTCTCCCTGTGCAGGTTGTCGGCGCCCAGATTTAAAATCAATTGTGGACTCTACAGTCTACAATTTAACGCCCACCATGGGGCCTCAGCAATCATAATCTAGGAAAGAAATTCAACCACACAAATCAATCAACAGAGCTTGCAGCCCGATCATGGCTGGACAATTGGAAGAAGGTGAAGTTGACGTCAACGCACAAGTCAACACAAATATGGCTCAACCAACGGATCCTACCATTGCGAGGTTGCTCAGCCTTGAAGCAGAAAACGCAGCCATAAGAAAAGAAAATCAGGCACTCCGTGAAAGGTTGGGCTCACCACTGGCTTTGACCACTCCACAATCAAGGTAGTCCCAAGTCCGATTCAGAGAGTCAGTCAATCCAATGCAACCGTTAAAACGGACTCACGCTGGACCGCCTGGTCATCGACAAGAGCAATCTACAATCGACGGGAAAACACAGATGACTGAAATGAATTCGCAACAGACGATCATGGCCAAACAGTCACGAGGGTAAGAAGCACTATCGTCAATCATAGCCAGCGGTCGACACCAGTCGGTCAGCTGGATCCCACTGTAGAAAGTGGTGAGGCCCTCGGCAATCAACTCCTACAGTCGACTGCGCCCCAACCGACTGCGACTGAACACGAGTTATGGGTCGGTACTCACACGTCGACTGGAGGAATGCATGACCGTGATATCGCCTTAAGGCTGGCCCAAATGGAAGCCCTCATAAGTAGAATCCCAGGTGTTCCAGCGCCAATCAAGAAAAGCCTGCCAAGTAGCTACGCCGATTCACCCTTTGTCGATGATATCGCCCTAGTCGAAATGCCAAGGAAGTTCAGTCTAACATGAAGCTCTACGACGACATGACAGATCCAGATGATCATATTACCCAGTATAAGCAGCGAATGTTTACTGCGGCTATTCCAAGAGACCTCCATGAAACATGCATGTGTAAGGGGTTCGGATCAAGCCTGATAGGCCCGACCCTCCAATAGTATACCAATCTATGTAATAATTCTATCTCTTCCTTTGCTCAACTCACGGATGTTTTTGTCAAGCATTTTTCTAGCAATAGAAAACTGGAAAAGCATTCAGATGACCTCTACCGAATCAAGCAGAAAAGAGGAGAAAGACTCCGAGACTACGTCAGACGATTCAACAGAGAGAAAGTCTCCATCCCTTCTTGCAATATCGACATTGCCATCACAGCCTTCAGAAAAGGTCTACTTTCAGACTCTAACCTCTACAAAGAGTTAACTAAGTACCCGTGCAGAACGATGGAGGATGTGCTGGCCAAGGCATGGGCCCAAATAAAGTGGGAAGAAGATGAAGCATATAGATCTAATGCCAGGGTAGAGGTCGACGACGGAAATAGCATGAAAGACTTCAGAATAGAGCGCAGGAGCAATAGCTACCGCTTCGAACCTTACTCAGACGACCAAAGAAGAAGACCGGAACCGAGAGATTATGGTCGACCGTCTGGTAGACAGCATGACCGAAGCAACAGACAGCCGATCCCGCCCTACAACCTGGACATCGAACCAGAACAAGTGGTAGCCGTGATGAAAGGAATGGAAAATTCAGTTAGATGGCCAGAAAAGTACAAATTTGCAAACGACAAGAGGGATACAAGCAAATGGTGCGAGTTTCATGGAGATCACGGTCACAACACCGCCGATTGCATCGCCCTGAGATTAAAAGTTGCGAAGCTCCTGAAAAGAGGTCACCTTAGAGACTTCTTGTCTGACAAAGGTCGGGCTACAGCTGCAGCCAGAGACGAAAACCAAACTGAGAAGAGAAACAGCTCACCTCCCCAACCTCCACAGTCGAGGAAAACCATCAATATAATCACCGGAGGATCTGAAGTTAGCAGAGTCACTTACTCAGCAACAAAGTGACACGCCAGAAGGGCAATCCATCCAGAGGCTCATGTCAGATGACCAACCCTTCCCGTATATGACCAAACGCTGAGCTTTGAAGACTCTGAGGCAGCCAAGCTAGTCAGCCCTCATCACGATGCACTGGTGATCTCTATCCTTATTGCTAACTGCCTTACTAAAAGAGTTCTCATGGATAACGGAGCTCAGCTAATGTTTTGTTTCTGAGTGCACTTAGGGAAATGAGGATCGACGAATCTCAGATCGTTAAACGATCAACTGTTCTCATTGGCTTCAGTGGAGAGAAAAAGCACACCGTTGGCGAGATCTCACTCCCAGTCTACACTGAAGGGGTCAACTTGAGCATGAAGTTCTTAGTGGTTGACAGTCCTTTAGCCTACAATATTATCCTCGGACGTCCCTGGATATACGAGATGCGAGCTGTTCCTTCGACTTATCATCAAGTAATCCACTTCCCGACTCAGTATGGAGTACAAGAGATAAAAGAAATCCAACAAATGTCAAGAGAATGCTACTCCAGTAGTTTCAAAGGAAAACCGGCGACAACATAGCGACTACAGCGGCAATCGACAGTCGACTGCACGACCGAACCTTAGGAAGAAGAGCTCGACGAAGTACAGGTTCATCCAGACAGTCAAGATCGCACGGTGAGGATTAGGAGTAGACTGGACCCAGGAATCCGATCACAGCTGGTTGACTAAAGAAGAACCACGACTGCTTCGCTTGGTCCCATGTCGACATGACCGGAATCGATCCCAGCATCATCAGAGTCTAAATTGTCAGGGAAGAGTCGATCCATCAGGGAAGAGTTGATCCCATGGCTTGTGAGATCAAACTAAATCAGAGTCTAAATTGTCCAACTCTAGTATTAGTAAGTCAACTCAGTTGGATCCAAACCCAATCCCACTTGCTCAATATCTCATCCCGTGATGCTACACGTTCTGCAGTTTTTACTATATTTCTTACTGCCAAAGCCATATATAAAGGTAAAATAATAAATTTAGAATGAGCCCAAATCACGGGGAATATAGAATTAATTCGTAACTGTAGTATGCTCAAACAGTAACAACTGCAATAACAAATGAAATAAGTTTAGCATTTTTCTATCTCTCAACGTGCCTAAATGAGGTTAGCTGTTAACGTACACTTCAAAGAATAGGGTCAAGTAGTGTTGTTGTTGGTCCAAACCCCTAACTGTTCAACCTCAACACGAATGGAGTTGGGATTTTCTAACTTTGAAGTTGAAGAAGAACAAAATCTAGATAAAAATGGAACCCGAACAAGATTTTGATAAAAATGGAACCCTAGGAGTTACAAACTAGTAAGTAACACAGATGAATAAAGACAGTGGTAGTTGATCACTAGTTACCCTTGCATTTAAAAAAAAATGCAATTACATCGCAAACCAAACGAGAGAAATGTCAGAGACTCACATGATGAGGCCTCCGAGACCTGATGATGATCGCCATCGGTGCTGCTACTGCTTGGAAAGCCGACTTCGATGTCTCTCATCTATACGTGACTAAAAATGCAAGGCTCTAGGGTTAGGGTTCACTGAGTGTGTGCACTGTCCAGTGTCCTCACTCTCTTAAATAAATAATCAATCTGGTTTGAGTAAAAAAAACCAAATTGAACTTGGATATCAAGTCCGTTGAATGGCCACGGACTGAAAAACAATAAAGAGTACGAAAAAATTAAGAACCTCTACAGGATACAGCTGTTTGGTACGTACATTGGTTACAGTGGATTTAAGTAAAGGTTACCTACCCATCACAAACCATGTGAGAGAGACGAAAGATTTCAGAAAAAAACAAGTTGGGAGGTAATTGAATGCATTGCTGGCGGTACGCAAATCAAGCTTCAGAGAATTTGTTTGGCATGTGAGATGTGCAGGATCAATATTCAGTACATTGCAAATACACAATTTTATCTTTTTGAAATTTTGTTTTAGGTTCTTGAAGTTTTCTTAGGAACGCAGTACTTTGAGTATTTCCAAAGCTATAAAATAAGACTGCCACGCAGGATAAATAGACATTCTCTTTAAAAAACTTTCTCCGATGCTAATATGAATAAAGTATGTGATGCTCATGTAGTGGTAGTTAGAATAGACATTGTGAAGTAGAATGTCTTTTTCTAGACATTCATTTTCACAATGTCTTCCGGATCACATTAGCAAAAATATTTTCCTCTAAAATTTTTAGTTACTTTTTAAACAAAATAAGTTGGACCCATTCAAAAATTAAGTGTCATATAAGTTAAAAATTCATCCCAAAATATTTACATTGGAGATGCATTTTTTTCAACAATGTCTATTGTGAAGATTTTGTTGCGACGTAGATTAGACATTGTCTGATAAAACATGCCACATAGATAAGAAATTTGCATTAGAGATGCTCTTACGAAGAAGATCGAAAAGATCCTCAACTTATATGCTAGGTTAGGTTGTGAAGAAGAGACGATACAGTTACAAAACAATTACAAAATGGATTGTGGAATTTATAGAATCCACAGATCATTTTGGAAAATCTGGAATGTAATGAATGGAACCAAGAAATAAATGGCTGATGTAACACCCCACTTTTCAAATCTTATAATTCAACTCAAATCATTAAACTTGAAAAGAAGAGTATTAGAAGGATACGTAATTATAGGCATTGTAAGAACAAAATTTGGTAATTCTTTTTCTCTATTCCATAAAATTCAACCATAATAGGTCAACAAAATTAACTCAAAAGAGTAGTTAAATGTTAATTCATGGTTAACTAAGTTTGAATAAAGTAAATCAAAAGGTTTATGCAAACTAATAGGTGTTTTAGACATATAGTAATCTATCCAGAATCTGCATCAGGTCCGTTATTTTGTACATAACTAATTCATCTTAAATCATTTTTAAGCCATTCCAAAACTAAACGAAAATAGACAAACAGATCTAAAATAGCACAGAAGGAAGTTTTTCAATTTGGAAATCATAACATACTGTAAAATCTACCGTAACTGGGTCTATCTGCATTGATAGCAGAAATCCAGCAACGAAATATGATGTTTAACCTTATCAAAACTAGAACATAAGTAATCCAAAAATTATGAAATTTTAGTAGGAAATAAATGAGTTTATTAAAAAAATAATCCAACTGACGGAACATCATTCCAATTTCAGAATTAAGAGAAACAATTCAAACATCACAGTACTATCAGATTTTGAGTTCAAAACCAAACTTGAAAAGTTACAATTCCAACATATAAAACCATTCTCCAAACCAAAATAAAACTTAAAGCATCCCATAATCCCTGTGATATAATACATAAAGTAGTGTGATCAAACAAATTAAGCACACCTACAAATTATGCTAGAAAGTAAGTCCTTCCACGATCGTCAAATTCACGATCTACGCTCCAACACCCTCCTCGAACTCTGTGGGGGGAAAATTATCGGGGTGAGCAAGATCAGTAGGAAACTAACCAAAAATAATAGATTAAAACATGTATGAATGAGGAAACATATTTAAAAATGCAACAACACATATGCAACAGCAGAAACCACGATTTTCAGTTAAAAGCGTTGCTGAAAACTCTGCAGTGTGACTAAAATGTCACAAAACCATTGCTGTTTGTGTTTTCCAGGGCCTTTTAGCCACGTCCATCTACTTAAATTTCTCGTAAATTATCTCTCCAAAATGTATTCTCACATTTTTATTGAGTCCATTTTATTAGCCACTAATTACGCATTAATTACATAATAATTGTCATAATTACTCTTAATTTTTAAGATTGGTTAGCATTGAGTAAATTTTATTTAAAAAATTTAAGAAAGAAATGAATGAGAGATAATTTAGGAGGAATTTAAGGAGTGGAATATTTTATTTGGTTAGCTTAATTAACAATAGATATTATATAGGAATAAAATTATGCCTAAAATAGCATGCATTCATAAGAGGTCATTAAATGAGACGGTTCCTTATGATTTAAGACGATGACATGGAAGTTTTCATGTGATGTGGATATATGAGAGTTGAGTATGCCACGTGGATCGATGATGCGCCACGTCAGACGCTTCAGCTATAGTAATATAGTATAGACAAGACTTAATAGTATGTTCTACGAAAAGGTAGTTTCTTTTAAAATTTGTCACGCCAATTATTATTTTTATATATAATTGTATTAACAATAACCTCAAACACTCATTTTTATTATTTAAAAAAATATTTAAAAAAAAACTTAAAAAAGAAAGAAGAAAAAGAAAACAATTGTCATATTTAACAAATATAGAGAAAAGAGATTACACAATTATTTTTTGTAATTGAATAGATTACACAGAATACTATTAGAATGAATATACATATGCAACATATATTGAATTTGCTTAAAAGTTAATTGGATAGATTACACATAATACTATTAAAATGAATATACATATGCAACATTATGAAGGGGTTTCTAAGAAAGGGTGCTGGTTGGAGTTGATTTTCTTAGGAGTTTCTTAGGAGTGGTTGCAAGTTGGAGTCGATTTTTGTTGTGGTTCTAGATCGAAGTGATTCACGTTAGGATTCTAGTTTTTATTTTTTTCTTCTTTTTCTCAATTTAATTTTATGGGTATCTTTTCTTCTTTTTTCAGCTCTGTTCATGTATTTTTCTTTGATAGAGTGATAACAAGTTAGAGTTGACCCAAATATAATTTCTACTTACATACCTTGCAAGATTTACTTTAGAAGCAATATACTAACATTTTGGGCAATTGAGTAAATGTACAATAACTCAGCAGCACTGCTGATTACTGCCTTGGCAATGGCAAAGCACATTGCACAATTGTTTCACTTGAAGCATAATATTTCTTATAACAATAAGTTTTCATTTGCTTATTGGGTTCATTTAGTTTACCCCCATAATAATTGGCTAATCGGACTTACCCCCCTCAAAGATCAAATAATTAACTCACCCCCTCAAACTCACGGTTTTCGTGATTTTGCCGTTAGAAAGTACATGTGCGTCTCGCACACTCTATTTTTTGACAAAAACACCCCTCACATATTACTCACCTGTAATTTAGTTTACCCCCTCAGAATAATTGGCTAATCGGACTTACCCCCTCTCCCCAAAGATCAGATAATTAACTTACCCCCTCAAACTCACGGTTTCTGTGATTCTGCCGTTAGAAGGCACAGGTGCATCTCGCACCCTCCATTTCTCTAATTTACTATTCCCAAACTACCCTTACATATGGGTCCCAACCCTTACAAACAAAAAAGAAAAGGAATTCAATTAGCAAAATAAATTAAAAAGATTTAAAAAATTAACTTACCACCTACTGTAATTATAAAAATTGAATTACCCCCTACTTTTAAAAGAAAAGGAACTTTTAACAACCTTGGAAGAAATTTCAAGGTTGTGTTTACCTTTTGACGACTACCGGAAGCACCATTTCCACCCATTTTAGAGTTAGGGTAAACTAAATTTCTATTAGATAAAAGCAACGATCATCTTTTTTGTTTGTAAGGGTTGGGGGACCCATGTGTAAGGGTAGTTTGTGAATAGAAAATTAGACAAACTTAAAAAAGTCACGTGCGAGACGCACGTGTGCCTTCTAAAGGCAGAATCACGGAAATCATGAGTTTGAGGGGGTAAGTTAATTATGTGAGGGGGGGGGGGAGGTAAGTCCGATTAGCCAATTATTCTGAGGGGGTAAACTAAATTACACGTGAGTAAGGCGTGAGGGGTGTTTTCATAAAAAAATAGAGCGTACGAGATGCACATGTGCTTTCTAACGACAGAATCACGGAAACAGTGAGTTTAAGGGGGTAAGTTAATTATCTGAACTTTGAGGGGGGTAAGTCCGATTAGCCAATTATTCTGGTGGGGGGGGGGGTGTAAACTAAATTAACCCTTGCTTATTTTACAGTACACAAATATATATTTCCATGTCAATTAGTCTTAAAATATCATACATTGCTTGACTGCATTGTTCATGCTTTTTCATCTTTCTAACATTACACAGGAAGCATAAAATTTGTTATCACCCTACTAATATAATACATTCTTTTTTCATTTCTTCTATTAATGTATATAAATCATTGCCTGGACATAGTTGAAGCTAATGGAGTTTTTATATGTTAAAATATGTGCTAATTTAGAACCTTTAGGCAATAAATTAGGATAATACTTGTCATTCCTATCAATTTTGTAGAACCTATCCTATCAAATTTAATTACAACTCTCAAATTCTAGAGCTAAGAACGGAGTGGAATGGTTCTAGTTCGATCAGTTAACGTTTGAGTACATAATTATTTTATTAAAGGTATGTCTTTAGTAACCTTAATTGTTGATCACATTTTAATTCTTTTTTTGTTCAATTTAGTAGATGGGTTCATTATAATCTCTTAATGGGTTTTTGCAGATCTGACCACGAAAGGAACTTAAATCAATTGTTCAACATCAGTAAAAGGTATACATCCTTCCTTATAATATATATTTTTTTTGCCATTAATTGAAGTTTATTTTACGAGGGGGGTTATATAGCCTCCCTTATATAACCCCCCGCTTATGGGGCCCAAATGTAATGCATCCAGGAGCTGATTTTTGGAGAGGATGTTCTTCTCATTATGTATATTATTTTATCATCATATTAAAAAA
Source organism: Macleaya cordata (assembly GCA_002174775.1). Classification (NCBI taxonomy): domain Eukaryota; kingdom Viridiplantae; phylum Streptophyta; class Magnoliopsida; order Ranunculales; family Papaveraceae; genus Macleaya; species Macleaya cordata. The sequence goes on along the minus strand of MVGT01001355.1, from coordinate 42,754 downwards.
ATTAGCTCGTTTTAAAACTTCTAATCCCGTCAAATTAGCCCTTAAAAAATTTGTAAGTTTTAAACTTTTATTTTGACCATTGATTTAGAATTGGCAGATTTGAGGTTAGAAGTTTTAGAACGGGCTGATTTCAGGTAACTATGTTCTCTTCACCATGTAGATCATCCTCTCAAAAAATCAGCCCTTGGATGCATTGCATGTAGGACGGGGGGAGGGGGGTTTATATCCTCCCCTTTATTTTACAACCAATTATAAAATTAGGCAATGAATTGCTCTAACTATTAATTTAATGTTCAACTGCTAAATTATTCCTATATCTAATTGTAGATTCTTAAGACTTACAAAGTTATATAGCTTCAATACATAATGAATTATATTCTGTTTACTTATAACTACAAGAAAAAACCCCTATTACAACGTTTTTCGCAAATGTTGTAAAAACTTAGGTCTTTTACAACTTTTGTAATAGAAACGTTGTAAAATGCTGGTAGTTTTAACTTTTAACAATTTTTTTTAAATGTCAGAAATTTTCTTTCTTTTACAACATTTAGTGACAAATATTGTAAACTCCTCTATTCAACAACATTTTTTCGTTGTTGTAATTTCTACTTTTTTAACAACGTTTATTCAATGAAGTAAATACTTATCTTTAACGATGTTTCTTAAGCATTGTAAAGTTCTATATTTAACAACGTATTTTTGTTGTTGTAAATTAACTCTATTTAATAACGTTTATTCAATGTAGTGAAAATACTTATCTTTTACGATGTTTCTTAAACATTGTAAAACAGTCATGTTTAACAACGTTTGATAAACATTGTAACATAGTGATGTTTAACAACATTTGTATCACGTTGTAAATTATTGTTTTTTAATTACATTTTCATAACGTTGTAAAATGACATACCATACGGTACAAACATAGCACGTGGCCATAGCACAAGTGAACAACACAATGGCAAGGGATAAACGAATGGCGCAATGACATATAACATAATTGCACGACACAAGAACATGGACAAACGCCCATCATAATGGTATAGCACGACACGACCATTGTGACGCGCGTAGTTTTTATGTTCATCAATATATTGGCAAAACATATATCCTATATATTGAAGACAAATTTTCTATGGGACCAATATGGATGCCCTATAAAAGCAATTAGGCATATTAGTTAGTTCCAAGGCGAGGAAACCCAAACTGGGAAAAACCCCGGGACCTAGTCCAGCAAAAATCCACTAAGAGTTATTGAAAACTTACAACCCGATTTACCACTCGATGGATACGAATTACGACTCCCTCTACGCTCCAACAGCTACGGTGTATAGTTCTTCAACAAATTCGAACTCCACGAATTTGCCTCTTAGTAGATGATGATGCGTCTCTAACTTGAACTCCACAAGTCCCGCACCTTGAACCAATACTTGACTCCTCAAGTATATCACCACATGCTTGAAACTTCAAGCTCAACCACCGGAAATCTACCGGTAACAAAAACAGAGTTTTGGTTTTAAA
>MVGT01001355.1:1580-40530 GCA_002174775.1 Macleaya cordata | reverse complement strand
GTGAACCGAGACTCACTAGACTCTAACTCAAGTTACATTGACCATCTTGAGTTTACCTTTGACACGAAATTCGACAAACATAAAACATGGACCTTTCATTAATAGTTTGTTTGGAAAGTAGGTTTCTAAAGGGGTTAACCAAATAATAAGTCGCATAATTTGCTAACTCACACGTGCATAAAATATGTGAAGGGGCAAAGTGAGTTTGCTGGGAGACAACTAATTCACACACGTGTACCGCGTGTGAGGGGGCTCGTACTGTTATAAGCGCCATCAATTTCGAGTGCTTGGCCCATGGTATTAGAGCGCCACTAAGACGGTGCAGAGCACGCAATTTTTCTGAGAGGCACTCTGAAGCTAGTCAAAATAAATTGACCAAAGTCAAGTCTTCAACATCAAAAAATAAAATGATCTGCCCCAAATGTTTTTTCATTTCCTTTTTTTTCTATTTTGCTAAGAGCATCTCCAACGCAAATGTACTCTGCTTCCTATGTGGCATGGCTCTCAAAACATCCTCTTGAGACTTGCTTCATATGTGGAGAAAAAAGTTCTACAATTTATGTTGAAAAGAAAAATCCAATGCAAATGTGGTTTAGTTGTTAATTTTGCCTACATGGAATTTAATTAGTTAAATTTTTTTTTAGTTGTAAAAAAAGAAACAAAAAATGAAATCTTTAATGAGATTTGCTAAAAACGAGGAGAGAGATAATAATATCTTTAACTGAATTTGTTGACTAGGATAGGAAGACATCCTCTTGGTGAACCTCTAAGAGCCTCTCCAATGCAAACATGGTATGCTTAAAAGTGGTGTGCCACGTAGGAAGCACATCCAATTTATTCTTAGAGCATCTCCAATGCAAACATGGTCTGCTTAAAAGTGGTGTGCCACGTAGGAAGCACATCCAATTTATTCTTAAAACCGTCTCCAATGTAAATGTGCTCATCTAATATGAAGATGATGTAGCAGGTAGTTGGGAAGACATCCTCTAGTCTATTCTCTTGTTCTAGAGGTTCACCAAGAGGATGTCTTCCCATCCTAGTTAGCAAATTTAGTTAAAGATATTATTCTCTCTTCCCTTTTTTAGCAAATCTCATTAAAGATTTTATTTTCTCTTTCCTTTTTTACAACTAAAAAAATAAAATTTTTAATTAATTAGATGCCACATAGGCAAAACTAACAACCAAACCACATTTGCATTGGAGATGCATTTTTTTTCAAAATAAATTGTGAAACTTTTTTCTCCACATAGGAAGCAAGTCTCAAGAGGATGTCTTGAGAGCCATGCCACGTAAGAAGTATAGCATATTTTCATTGGAGATGCTCTAAAACAAGAGGATAGATTAAAGGATGTCTTCCCATCTTCATGCCATATCATCTTCATATTAGATGAGCACATTTGCATTGGAGACTGTTTTAAGAATAAATTGGATGTACTTTCTATATGGCACAACACTTTTGAGAAGATCATGTATGCATTGGAGAGGCTCTAAGGCTCAAAGACCATCAACCACCAGCTAGTCATGGTGCGGCTGGTAGCCACAAATCCACACGACAACCACCTTCAACGGCCAACGTGATTGTCGTAGCTATAATAGAGAACAAAAAAAAATCCAAACATTTTATGTTTTATGTATTTGAATTCAATTTTATTCAAGCCATCGACCTTATTTAATTAGTTCTAGATTATCTAAAATAAGTTGGCGTCGAACCGATGAACAACCCCACACAATATTAAAAGAACCAAAGAAAAAGCCAATACCTTAACAATCTGTTTGGATATGATTTTTAGGTAGGGATTTTGTGGGAGCAACGGAATTAGTGGAAATAGGGCTGCATATGGTGCAGTTTTTAATCCAGTTCGAGCCAGTCCGAACCGAAAAAAATATCGATAAACCATAACACCAAAAAACCAAAAACCTGAAAATTCTAAAAACCGATATTTATGGTCTGGTTTTGATTTCATGTTTTAAAAAAACTAAAAAAATCGAAACCATATCAAAGATACCGAACCGAAAGACCAAACCAAAAAACCCTAAAAAAACCCGCACATATACCTATATAGTATACACATGCATTATTATGTATAAATATGCATGCTAATTTTTTTTTTAGAAGGCATATGCACGCTAATTTTATAAAAATATGAATTAAGGAGCTCACCTCTTAATATAATCACAATTTCATAAGTCTATATCTATGTCAATTTGTATATCCAATGACGGGGCCAGGAATTTGTTTTGGGTGGGGTGCTGCAAGTGAAGAATATAATAAGGAAAATTCTACTCTACCCGCTTTTCACTTTTAACATCCCATATAGGCATATAGTCTTTATACTAGCATGTGAGCCCACATAGAGATGATCCAAATGTCGATTTTTGTATGGATGATCTCCTCACTATGTATGTCGTCTTCATAAAATTCACATTGTTCTAAAATTTTATCCACATCTAACATTCATCCAAATGTACGAGTCATTTATTTTACTAGTAAGCTTTTTCTAATTTTTAATTAGGTTAAAAATTTTAGAATAATGTAACTTTTCGTGACCATGATCTACATGGTGAGAGAGATCATCCTAGCTCACAAAAAAATCAGTCCTTAGATTATATCCATATAGGTTAATCATAATCCGGTGTAAATAGAACGCAAACGCTAATGATTGGTTTGGAAGTAGAATATTTCTTCTAGGTAAATTCCATCTCTATCAATCCTACCTTATACTTGATGAGTTTTACTTTCATACATACACCTATAACAAAGATCTGATACGGATGTACTAATAATACCATAAGATGTACTCTTTCAGTCCCAATGCACAACTAGATCAAATCAAGATCCAATGCTTAGAAAATCATCAAATCAAACCATAATATTCAGAAGTCTCTACTTATGTGATCACCTAAAGATAGGGTAATTTACTTTTTTGACAAAGGGTGGGGACCTTTAAACAAAGAAAGTCTTATATATTTGTGTTTCAAATTCTCAAGTGATATATGGCTCCGCCATTGTGTATATCTCTATGTGACTCAATACATATGTGTGATGTATGTTCTCTTATTTATACATATTTATTAATTTATTTATAATATATTTATTATTTTTATTGTGGAGAAAAAAATTCAATTGTGGACGTATCATGATTGAAATTGCCACTATGTTGCTATAAAAAATATGTTTGTATCCATACAGAGATGATCCAAGATAAGAAACTTTAATTTTTGATAATGTAATTGCACTATTTATGTGATGTTTTAGTTTAAGTTTAAATGAGCAATTGATTAATGTCATATTTTAATTTTTTTAATCTAGGTGAACATTAATTTTGAAAGCTGTCTGGTAAAAAAATCGAAAACTCCCAAAAAAGTTCGAAACTTGAAAAAAACCGAAAATCCTAAAAATCGATGGTGTGGTTTTGGTTCTAAAAAAAAAACCATTATGGTTTGGTATAGTTTTGGTCTTCCTAAACTAATTAATAGTTTGGTTATGGGTTTGACAAAAAAAAAAACCCAACCAGACTAAACAGTGCACAACCCTCGTACATATTATCTTCACAAATTAAAAGTTCCATAGTTCGATCATCAACCTTTATAACTACCTCATTCAAAATTAATCGAAAGTTTTAGAATGATGTAATTTTTCTCATCATTCTCACAAAAAAGTCAACCTAAACTTCGATTATTATTTCTACGCTGCTCATAGGCAGGTATTGTGTAAGAATAAATTGGGTGCAGTGTGTGGCTTTGTGTAGAGAGAGAGATTACCAGCAGAGGAAGATGAGTTGAAGAAGGATGATTTGGTAACTAAAACAGAGGATTTGGAACTGAAGAGTGTGCCGATGTAGAAGGATGCCACCATGAGAAGAAGGGCTACTAATAAGATCATCAGATGTCTTGACTTGGAACGGAACATAGACGATCGAGGTATCAAATTATAATCACCCATATATCTTTATCGTCCCTTCAATTAATGATCAAAAAGAAAAAGAAGAAGAAGAAGAGCGCAACCGAAGCAGCATCCAATGAGCGGAATATGGGATTAATTGAAAGGCTCTTATGTTATGTACGTAATTCCTTTTTATATTAACTTCACTAAAAATAAAAAAAATAAAAGCTTAAAACCTAGCTAAACATGTCAAGGTTGGACACTGCAACTAGCGTATTGTTTTTATTTAGTTCACTAAAAATGTGTACAATATAAAAAGAAAAAACTATATAACTAAATTAATAAAGGTGTGTACCACGAGTACAACAACATTGAGTCTATAGAGAAGTGTCAGCTAGCTTAGCTGTTAAAGTTTGTTGTTATTAATAGTATAGATTTAGGTTCAAATATCGCTTGTATTAAATAAATTAGAAAATGTTAGAGGGCGTGCATAATCTAAGAGTATATGATTACTCCTCATCGTTGATAATTGCTTGGAGGTTGGCGGTTTCTCTCTCTTCTCTCAGCCTGTTTAGGGTAATTTCTCCACGGATTAGTGATGCTTTCTCTGTTACGCTCTTGCTTGTATTTATAATTAGACAATAATTCTATAATAATAAAAAAAAAAAAGATTAATCAACAAATTGACTCACCACTATCCACAAACAATAACATGCATGTCTTGCACAACCTAACTTACAAGGTGTTTCAATTGGGTTTTTTTTGCTTGGCTGTCTGTACATTCCTTCTTTCGTTGAATAAAATTCTTCTGTTGCCTGGCAAAAAAAAAAAACTTAAAAGGTGATGACAACATCCTCACCACCCCAAATTTTAGCATTTGAATCATTTTCATGTCAACCCGAATTATACCCAAGCCTCTTGATCTTTAGGTCGGTAGAAAAAATATTAATTTAAAAAATACAATTTACCCTCTGAATCCTCATCCCCCCACCAAAAATTACACTAGATAGTGTGTTTGGATGTAGAATTCATGTTTCCTTTGGAAAACATGAGTCCTTAGAAACATGAATCCTTAAAAACATGAATCCTTTGGTTTATTTGGCAACCATAAAAGAATCCATGGATTTATGAATTCTTGGAAGCTTGAATCCTTTGGTTTGTTTGGCTGCCATTTAAAATCCAAGAAAAATTTTTATTTTATTGTTTTAATTTTGTGGGGTGTAATTTGAATTGAGTTAGGTGAATACATAGTGAATCCTTAGTTTAGAATTCCAGCAAATTCTAAGGGAGGAAATGGAACTCCAAAACAGGGATTTGTTGGAAAATATGTTTCCCTGGGAAACAAGTTTCCAAGGATTCTTGGCAGCCAAACAGACAAGGGAAGCATGAATCCCTGGTCCCCACTAAATCCCTACCTTAGAATCCCCTTCCAAATAGACCATAGATTCTTTTGTTCTTATTAGTAAGAACGGCATTAGGAATCAACCATAAACCCTATGTAAAGTGTAATTCTAGAGTTGTTCTGATATAGCAAGGTTCATTTAGGGATGCTTTTATCATTTGAAAATGGGCGTAAATTACAAAGTTAGATAGAAATTACATTTCCACCTTTGGATGCACCTTGTTGTAGGTTCTATTGTAGAACGTATTGTAGATTCAACATTTTCCTATGATAAAGCGAAAAAAAAATGTTAAGAGCTGCATTTTATAAATCAACATTGTCCGACCAGCATCTGATAAATATTTACCTTTCTTCTTGATTAGAAAATCATACGAGTAGTAGAAATATTGACTTCAACAAATAGATCCCCAAGTACCTCTCAGATTGATGCATCAATTGAAACCGCTATTAAGTTTTGCACCAGAACCTTCCAATCTTGATTTAGATTTCGACTAAAAATGAATAGAAAATTTTGCAAAATTTACCTGCTGGCCAGACTAATAGCCTGTTTTTTTTTTTTTTTTTTGCCACTAATTAGTGGCAGGCCCACACAAAAATAACTTTTGTTTTTAACTACTAGTTAGTAGTAGTTAGATGCAAACCTTTAATTTTGAGCCTTAGACCCATTAAGTGGTAGTAAGTGATTGAAAACAGCTTATTACCACTTAATGGGCTTGAAGCCCAAAATTAAAAGTTTGCCTCTAACTACCACTAGTTAGTGATGAAAAATAAAAGCTATTTTGTGTGGGTCTGGCATTAATTAGCGGCAAAAAAACAAACATGCTACAAGTCTCATATTGTTTTAGAACCTCTTCACTGCATCTAATGTGGAATCATTTGCTTTTCAGAAGAAAAACAAAACATATCGTCCGCAAACATTACATGGGTAATACTTGGAGCATATCGATTCACTCTGAAGCCATGATCATAAAGATTATCTGAAACTACTTTATCAAATCCTTAATCAACATTGAAAAAATCTTGAGGAGCCCCATTTATCATAAGAGAAAAACTTGTTGTGGTAACACCATTCATGATGAGGTTAGAAGCACTGTCATAGATAATACCCAAATCCAATAAGATTTGACTCAATAAGTCCCAATTGATCCTATCATATGCTTTCGACATATCAATTTCCAAAACAAGCACATCAAAACATGATGAAACCTAATATTTATATTTTACAAAAATTCACAATATACCAAGCAGGGCGTATCCCATTTTATGGGAAACTTTATTTAGCGAGCTTTTCTTTTGGGTAATTATGGATATACGCACCCCAATTCAGTAGCAGTTCACCTCAATTTAGTTATTAAAACTGCCCTTTATGTTTTGGTGTATTAGGTAAGAGAGTGGATCAAGATACAACGTTATTTATTCATTATCTATGGGACCTACATGAAGTTGATCCAATGGATGATATTAAGTGATGATATTTTTTTTACCATGTTGACCATCCTCACCAAAAGTTATTAGCACATTTTAGAACTTCTAACCCCATCATCCGGTGATTGGAAATCTGAAAATCAACAGTGATTGAACTATTCATTTTACTGTTGATTTCACCAATAGAAGATAGGGTTACAAGTTTTAGAATAGGTTGATTTTTCTAGAGGGTAATCTACACGATGAAGAGAATAGTCTAACTTAAAATCAGTCATTGAATCATCTCTATGCGAGTCCCACATGCCAATGTACACTCAATGTATGAATAATAATGAATGCGGATACGCTCTCATTATGTATTTATGTATTTATGTAGCAGTTTACCCTAACAAAAAACAATACGGAATTAATTTGTAATAGATACTGATAAAAAATTAAGCTGTAATAGAGAGTTAAGAGAGAGAGAGGGGTTAGACTCGGAAAGCTTATCAGGTTGGGTTGTTGAAGGTGCTGAGCCAGCTTGACAAGTTGACCCGTCTTCAACCTCTAGCCTAATTTATTTCCTTTTATTTTTTAATTGATTTCAGCCTGTGTTTTCTTTCTTTTTCAACCTCTCACTCTATCCTATCTCCTCTCTCTTTTGACTCATAATAATGTAGTAAGAACTTTGAAAAATGATAAATGTGTCAAGTTTCATTTGAGTCTTTGGTCTCATTATGGACTAGTATGGCTTTACATTAGATCTCCTTCTTCCTGCTTGACTGAAAGAGCACTGTGTTCCTCTCTCTCCATCTTATGTAATTTGATGCTTTGGTTTTAAAAAAAGAAAGATAGAAACAAGCAAGTATATTTTTGGACTTGGAAATGGGTAAAAAAAAAAGGAGGGTTAAAATGTCGTTCAGAAACAAATGATAAAAAAAAACCTTTTCACCCCAACAATTACTGGGTTCACCATACAAAGTTGCAGGGTAAACAACTACCTATTAGGGGAAGATCCAAAACTACCCCTTTCTAAACCATCAATTTTCAACAAGTAGCTCAGCTAGCCTTATCCACGCTGCTCTTTTGATACCTCTATCTTTAGAAGATCTGAGTTTAGACTGACATCTATTGAGAGTTACGTTTCAACCAAATAAAGCTTTGTTAAATCGGCTTTGACATTGAACTAAAAAACATGATATTGGTCCATCAGCAACATTAGCATTCCAGTCTTCTCCAAAAAAGATTCAACGTCCAAGCTTTCCTAGTTATTATCTCATGCCGTGCTTGGTATGCCTGAATATTTGCAAATATTTACGACCAAAATTCTAAATGAATGTGCTTTGGTTATGGTTGTACAAGTACATTCATATGAAATAAGGGAAGGGATCGGTTGACACATAGAATATGACTCATAAAATTACACACGGCTGTAGGGCCCACATGAAAATGTTCTAAGGACATATTTTTAGTGAGGATGTTCTTCTAACAATATAGATCATCCTACAAAAATCAAGCCATAAATTAAAACTTGGTTGGAAATGGTTGGAAATCAACGGTGAAATAAATCGCTCAATCACCGTTAAATTTAGTTAATTTCCAACCAAGTTTTGATTGGGTTAGAAGTTTTAGAATGGCCTGATTTTTTTATTTTTTTTGTGAGGATGATCTATATGGTTAGAAGAACATCCTCACCAAAAATCATCCCTCTGATCATTTCCATGTGGGCCCCACAACTCGTCTAATTTTAAAGTCACATTCTATGTGTCAACCTATCCCTTCCCATGCAAAATTACAGTGAGGCCCATATGAATTTGGTAAAAAGGTGTGAATATTTGCAGTTTAAAATGGCTGCAAATATTCACAGCCTCTTTTACCCAATTCATGTGGAGTCTACTGCAAATTATTAGATACGAATTGCACTTACACTATCACACCAAAGTACATTTAAATGGAATCTTGACCATGAATATTTGCTGAGATTCACGGCAGCCTTAGTTTCATTACCAAATTCTATCGTTGTTCCTTGACTATCATCGATTTCATCATCACTTATCTCATTCTTAAAACCTTAATCTCCATTTATATCTGTAATTGTATATCAGCTATGCATGATATACGGGTATTATTCTTCATGAGTTATCAGTAAATGACACCAAAATAAGAAGGGAACAGTTTCTTGTTCTGTCTCCTTTGATATCTGAAGTCTGATCTACTGTTAGTGTATCCAACTCTTTTAATTCAACCTGTTATATTGGTTTTATGTTCACAACCAGTAGTTAAGAGTCGTAGAGATCATTAAGAAACCATTACATTCACACCCACTAATAATATGACAAAAATGAATTTGCAGGTTAGCTAAGTTAGGTTCAACTTCAAAATCATCTTCACCCACTTCAACCCGCCTTAAGTATCGATCTAAATGAGATCAAACTGCCAGGCCAAGGATCCCAACCCTATTTATAGCAATAACTGGTATGGTTTGATAAATTTGTGAAGTTTCAACTATATTTCGTTTTTGATAAACAACACTTGATAATCAGAATGAAGAACGGACACACTTTTAACAACACCTATTATGTACAAGCTATTAATTTAAAAAGAAATTGGCTTGTAGTCATACCTGTCCTTTATTTGAAGGAGAAGTCTTTGCAGCACCTCATAAATCAATTCAAACTGTGGATGATGCTTTTGACCTGATACAAAGGAATGCAAACAGTTTCTTATCTCAATCCAACTACAACCCATCATCTTCTGAACTCCTCTAGCATCCATAAGTTCCCTTACTTCAAATGCATCAGCCCACTCACCAGTAGCTGTATAAGTGTTAGCGAGAAGTACATAATTCGAAGAATTCTTCGGTTCATCCTTACAAAGCCGTTCTGTAATAGACCTCGCCATGTCTTGGTTCCCGTGTAATTTGCATGCTCCAAGTAATGCACCCCACGTTACTGTATCAGGTTTAAATGGCAATTCCAATATCAGAGCTTCCGCTTCCTCTAATAGTCCTGCTCGTCCCAATATATCAACCATACATGTGTAATGCTCAGCCTTAGGTTCAATGAAATACTCATGGACCATGTCATTAAAGTAGCGACGACCTTCGTTCACCAAATCACCATGACTACATGCACTTAATACACCAATAAAAGTGACATGATTTGGAACAACAGCAGTAGATTGAACCATCTCATCGAAAAGCTTCAAAGCCTTCAAAGCTTCTCCATTCTGAGCAAACCCACAAATCATTCCATTCCAAGAAACAAGATCTCTCTCTGGCATACACTTAAAAATTCTCAAAGCCTCATTCATCTCCCCACACTTTGAATACATATCTACAATTGCACTCCCCACAACCATATCAGTTTCCAACCCGTATTTCACAACAAGGCTATGAAGTTGTTTACCCTTGTAAAATGCATTAATAGTTGCACAAGCACTAAATAAACTCCCAAAAGTGAAGGAATTTGGCTCCACTTTTGCCAAACGCATCTGATCAAACAACCACATTGCATCCTTCTCAAGTCCACTTTGTGAGAACCCAACAATCATCGAAGTCCAAGAAACCACATCTCGCTCAGGCATCTCCTCGAACAACCGGTAAGCAGCATTAACAAATCCACACTTGGAGTACAAGTTGACCAGAGAATTATTAGTAAAGCGATCAGACCAAAGTCCAAATCGAATAATCAAAGAATGCACCTGCATTGCTTCAAAAACTTGCGAATGAGATGCGAATTCATTCAAGACAATAGCAAAAGTATATCATCAGCGAAAACCCCTTCTCGAAAAAGTTTCCGAAACAATTGTATACTCATTTCTCCATTTCCAAACTTTGAATAACAAGAAATCAAAGCATTCCTCGTAACCAAATCTCTATAAGACATTTCATCAAACAATTTCTGTGCATCCTCCAATACTCCTACTTCTGCATACATCTTAAGAAGATTAGTGCCAATAAAAGCATCAGAATTTGAGCAAACCTTAATAATCTCTGCATGAATTTGTTTCCCAATTCCCAAATCACAACATGGAATTAAAATTGAGTAAGTGAAATTGTCGGGTCTGATAGAACCACGACGCATTTTAAGGAAATGGGTAATAGCATCTTTTGATCTTTGGTGACGAATGCAACCAGAGATGATGATATTCCATGAACGAGAGTCGATTTCGGGTGCGACAGAGAAGAGTTTTATAGCTTCTTCGATTCGGTTAGATGCAAAGAAGCCTAATAAGAGGGTGTTGTAAGGGACGACGTTGGGGTTAGGGAGGAGCTCGAGAAGTTCATGTGCGTCAGACGGGGAGCCGGAATTAATGTAGGCTTGAAGGAGAAGGTTTGTTCAGTAGACGTGATTTTGTAAACCAGTTTTTAGGAGGGAGGCATGGAGTTTCTGAGCTGAGGACATAGAGAGAAAGAAAGAGAGATTTCAACTTTCAAACTTAACGGTACATAGGCAATGTCGAGACTTTCACGTTAAGCGGCATGATCCACGTAAATTGTTATTTATAGTACAATAACTGTGCGCTACAGTAAGATGATGGAAAGGTTGATATTGGACGAGGATGTCCTTTTCTTCGTATAGATTATCCGAACCCAAAATCAGAATATTCTAGAACATATAGCAGCATTATCCAGTGATTGGAAATCTATTGTAGTCATTGAACTATTCATTTTATTATTGATTTCAATCAATAGATGATAGGGTTAGAAGCTTTCAAAAGGGTATTTTGAGCAAATAACCCTGTCAGGTTATTCAAACTAAGATATAACCCTCACATTTTAGATAATTGTGAAATAACCTTGAAATGGATGGATTCACGATCGTCACATGTCCATGTAAAAGGACCTAAATGCCCCTAAACTAATCCAACCTTTCCTCACCCTCGAGTTAGCAACAGTTGTATGACAAATCTCTATCGATATCAATTCGAGGAATATCTAATGGATATAAATCGATCACATAATGCACGTATCATTTGCACATGTGAGTTATAAACTTTGTTGGTTTCTACTGAAACACCATTTTCTTCTTTTTCATCACTTCGTTCTCAACTGTGTGAGAGAGGATAAGCCTCGGTTCGTCGAAAGCTCCATTGAAGATCTGATGCCAAGGATACTGGGTTCGTATGAAAAAGGATAGAAATTACACCAAAGAATTCTCAAATCTCTAGGATTTCAGACATAATGGGTCTTTCTTTCTCGCGTGAAATCTTTTCTCTTGGACCAAAATAGTGCTGAAAAGATAGTGTTTTTGTTTGAAACTAGTGTTTTCTTTTCTTTTTCTTTTTTACTATATATATATTCTCTGTATCTAAACTTGGAATTTTGTCAGTCGCTGATTTTCAGTCTTTTGCTTTTTAGTTTGTTTAATTAATGGCAATTATATATGGCTTATGGTTCTGGGAAGAAAGTTATATTCTTTTTGCCTTCAATTAACTTTGTTGGAAATCTCTGATTGCTTGCCTTAAGTAACTATTATAATCTATAGGCATCTTTGATATCCCAGATCAATCACAGACAGGAAGAATAAGAACCCATCGGTTTGCTATTTTGTTTGGTTCAAGTATTAATTGTGTCCGTCTCGTTAATTATCTTCATACTTGGGTTTTTTCTGTGGTGGAGATATTGACAACCAGCAGATTTTCTTTGATTTTTAGTATTTGGTGCTTTTGCTTTGTTCTTTTAAAAATTCTTTTGTGATTGTACGCTCATTCATGGGTTGAGGGCCTAATTTCTTATTCAGCATGTTACTTGGCAGATCAATATGATAGTTATTCGATCTACGTTTGTTGTAGTAGATCTTTATCTGTTACTGTATGAAAAATGGTATAAATGTTGGAGAAAAATAAAGAATCACACAAGAACACATGCGTTTTAATAAAGAATCACACAAGAACACATTCGATATTTGAGAATTCTTCGGTGTCCAATGAAAAAGTCCCACAGCTGTTGCTAACTCGAGTTGGAACTGATTGCGTTAGTTTAGGGATATTTAGGTACTTTTATATAAGGTCGTGTGACGGTCACGTGGGTCATGGGATGGAAAGTTAACGATTCCGCCCATTTCAGGGTTATTTAACAATTAGCCAAAATGTGAGGGTTATATCTTAGTTTCAATAACCTGACAGGGTTATTTGCTCAAAATGCCCTTTTTAAAATAGATTGATTTTTAGTGATGCTGAATATCCTAACTTAAAATAGCCTATGTAAGAGTCTCTCCAATGCAAGCGTGGTTTGCACAAAAGTGTTGTGCCACGTAAGAAGCACATCTAATATATCTTTAAAACTATTTTCCAATGCAAATGTGCTTAGCTAATCTGAAGATGATGTGGCATGTGGATGAGAAGACATCCTCTTATTTTTTAGGTTTCCCAAGAAGATGTCTAACCATCCTAGTCAGCAAATCTCATTAAATGTATTATTCTCTCCCCTTTTTTTTGCTTATCTTATTAAAAATCTCATTCTCTTTTCTTTTTTTACAATTAAAAAAATAACACATTTAATTAATTAAATGCCACATAAGTAAAGCACCTAAAACTTAACAAGTTTATACATACAAACATTAAGCGGATTAAACACATAAACAATAAACGGATCTTGAGTTAGCAAACTCACCACTATGTTAAAGATTCAAAGATTAATGTACTAACATCGATCCATTATGCTTGTTGATGAAAATGGCAATGGAGGCTGGTTTTAGCTTTCTACTCAATGCACATCGAAACCCTAATGGCGAGCCGCACAGACGATAGAAAAGTACAACTTGAGAGGGTGAAAACTATGAACCGTAATGCCTCCCCTTAAACCTCTTATACTCACTTTCCATCATAATGAGTTTCACTAGGGTGTACCTACCAACATCCAATAAGATGGTCATTAACCCTAATGGGCCTATGGATTGGGTTTTGGTTAAGCCTAACACATGGGTATACATTAATGGGTTAATGTGGTCGACAATTCTAACATTTCCCCCTTGACCCATATGACTCATTACCCATAAGAAAACAAAACAAGTTTTATTTTAATAAAACGTTTGAAATTCATTTTATTTCAAAATGACTCAATTAAGGGCTTAACAACAAAAGACATACACGTGATCGCAATTTGAAAAATATCCCAATCTTAACCATCTTATTGACCATCATAATATCATAATTAAGTAAGTTACTAGTGTGAGTTATGGCAGTTATGCATCTTCTATACGATACATTTCCTTCCATGCACCACATCACGAGAACCTACCTAATATGATCCATAATTAGGTAATTCTCTTTATTAAAGGCTAGCATCAAAATGCCTTTAATAAAATTGGTTCAACTTTTATGTCTTGTCAAGGCAATTCCTGTTATCATACGTCCCATCATAAATGTGTACACATAAGGAAAATAAGAAATCAGAAACATTTTGTGATAAGATCTCAAAAATGTGTTATAAAAAAGAATCATAATATCCTTATAACCATATGACCAACATTATGGGATACATCCAACACATTATGTTCCTTGAATGTCGTTAATGATGATCCCTTAGTTAATGAATTTTCAATTATAAGCTACATGCTTATACAATCTATACACATTTATATTTCTGAATTTCCTTCTTAAGTCGAAGTATTTAACACAATTAGAATACTTTCGATTTGAAAGAGATGACTGTTGCGACACATTAAGTTCTTAGCAACTTGGAGATAAAGTTGACTAATCTAAGTCTTGAGATAAATTTCGCAATCATAAGTCATAAGTTATGGCCTCAAGTTTGCCACAAAGTTGATCCTTAATCAACTATGATATAATAATGGATCAACAAAACCTCCAATGATAATCCCTTTCTCATTCATAACCAAAGGTATTTTCTACTACTAGGGCATTAGCTTTCCCACAGCCTTATTAAACATAAATTTCTTCCATTAGTTTACATTCGTTATTATTCCTTCTAAGTAGAGATGTTACTAGCTTATCTATTTTCTCCAAAGCTCTTTAAATATTTTTTCAGAGAATACCTTAATAATTATTGTGTTCAGTTTCGAAATATTTTGATTCCAATCACGCGGGTCGTCTCACTCATATCTTCAATGACGAGAAGTTCTTTGGTTCTGTGAAATGAACCAAAATCAATTTTAGCAAGTTAACTACTATCAATACATAAAACCAGAAATATAAACATACTCCCACTATGCTTCAGATACGTAAAAACACCGATCTATAAGGTATTTTTTAAAACTGAAGAAATATAATAATGGTATTATTGAACTTAAAGTACCATCTTTTAGAAGTATGTCTAAATATATGTATCAATCACTTAGACTTGCAAATATGTATTTCTTTACCTTAATGAGAAGTCCTTAGACTAATCCAGGTGATTTCATCTACTACTCAAAATTAAGTAAAACATTAATCGCAGATATTTAATGTAACTCCAAAATCATAATAAGCTGCCAATGCCGTATTAGTTCTAAAAGAAATCCATCTGAATACAGATAAGAATCTTATTACAATCAACGCCTTCCTGCTGTGTAAAATCTTTGGACACAATTCGGGTTCCATATTGTTTGATATTGCCTTTTTTATTTAGGTCATACAACAAAATCCAAATAATCTTGTCCATCGGTTTCAACTCTTCACTCATGGTGTTGATTCACTTAGTAGAATTGACACTTTCTATGACTTGTGACGACGAAATAGTATCCTTACTCACCTTTATGTCAAATTTAAATTTATATAGATAAAAATGCATAGTCATTCAGAATAATGAATGTGCTCTTTTTACAAAAACACCAAAATATTATTCTTTATGGCTCTTCTACTGTCAATTAATTGGTGATAATTGCATCATATAGTGATATCTCATTCAGTTGTTATCAACCATAAGTCATACAACTTCTCCGGAGTAAGGATAAGAGGGCCTATAAACCAAACTCTTTCATCACTCCGTTAATTTCACCATCTCATAAAAATTTGACATTACCGATTTTAGTAACTATCATATTATGAGTAGGATGTTAAAACCTTGCACCATTTTTTATTTTATTGAGTAGTCAATGGTCTGACCACTCTTCGTTCTAAAATCCAATCACTTTCTATGTGCACTATATCTTCTAGCCTCCGCTAGACATCCCTAGATAAGAAAATGTCTTGAACTCGAATTCCTTTCAGTTCATAGCTATAAGGAGTTTGATCTTTCATTACAAGAAATCGATTGAAGATTACATAGCAGTCTTTAAGGCTTCACTGTAACATTATATGGGTGACCTAAAGGTATTTAACATATTTTAACAGTATTCTTAATATACGATTACTACGTTATCATATCATATTATTCATCACCTCCATTAGATCAGATAATACTCACTTTTACATCTAATTTTCCTTTAATACGAGTGTAAAGGTGATAAACTTCCTTTTCCACCGAAACACAAAGTGGTCAATAGGCGTACTAATATCCAAAAGGATATTCTCAAAAAGCTTTGCACTTCATGAAACACCTTTATTGGTGCATTTGTTTGTTATTCATTATTACAAATCTTTACACCTTTGAGATCAATAGGATCCAAAACTAGAGGGATTTTATTTTTACTGACCTCTTTTACCCTTCTTTAGAGATATACTCTAAATATTTGTGTTTTAGAAGTAGGAGCTTTCATTCATTGATTACATTATTTTCAATACTACATTGCAGATGTAAATAACATAATAAAATCCTGCATAAAATTAAAAAACAAAAGAAGTAGTCTTAAATTTGACTATCCAAATCACTTAGGGAACTTCAATGAGGTTTGTTTCGAAACATACAAATGTCAGAAATTTCTCCTACCCCTTTCAAAACATACCTCATATTGACGATAACCAAATGTTCTAACTTTTACAGAAAGAAACACTTTTATTATCTCACTCCATCTCATGAGCCTAAGTAACATAATTAGACTCATTTACCATGAATTTTTCCTTTAAGATTTCTCCATTTCTTTCAAGCTTCTTGAGATAAGATGAACTAAATAATGTCCTAGTTATTTAAGCCATGCCCCTAGCCATAATTATCATAAATATGGAATTAATCATAATAGAGAAGCAGGAATACACAATTAAATACACCATAAAGGACTCAGATAAGTTTATCCTAAAACCTTAATCCTTCCAGCTAGTTTTATCATTCAAGAGAATGCATGTACATCTCTCAAACCCCATTAATCATTATTGTGGTTGAGTCATTAATATTCTCAAATTTAGTCTATCTGTAATATAGAAATCACTCTTCCATGCAATATTCAATGTCCACTATTTCATCAGAGTATTTGTAGAAAAGGAACACATGCATATACTTCCTTGATCACCACATTTTATGGTTTAATACTCCCACTAAAGTTGCCATTATAGAAATAAGTATAGTTAATATAGAAAAGTTTAATCTATCTTGTAGTTATAATTCATACTCACACAAACATAATGCTAAGCCTGTTTGACATTTTCCTAATATTTTATGAAAAGATTTTCTATTCTTACTACTGATATCTTTTAAAGTAGTAGGTTTAAAGACTTATTCAAATGATCAATAATATTAATACCATCAAGTTTAGTAAGAGACAAAACATGGGAATGCGTGAGTTGTCAACTCGCCTAACCATTATTCATATTGATGATTGATGAACAAGGAGTATCATCATGGTTTCTCCTTTGGGCTAAAACCACAACATACAAAGTGTTCACTCAAGCAGTGAAAGAGAAAATATTTAACAATGATTAAAACAAATGCATACTTTAATGTTAACTAGTCGAACTCGGCCCAAGGGTTGACTCGGCCAAGGGGCGAGCCCCGAGTCAGCCGAGTCACTCGGTTGTGACTCGATTGTGTCAACCATAAGATATGCCCCCTATTCCATAATGACTTCTCCTCTCATTCTCTCAAATCTAAAGTCTCCAGTAACTCAAATAATCAAAAATAATTCAATAATTCAACATACTTTCAACAAAAAACACTAATTAACACAAAATTAAATATTCAAGCATTCAAACTTCAAGTTTCAAGCATTTAACATTCAAGCATCAAAAACAAAATTAAACATTCAACATTCCAAGTTTCCAATTTTTTAGTTTCAACACATAACATCCCAATGACTCTAGCATATCATGTTTGGACCATCATCCTTCCCATTTCCATCAGTCATCTTCTTCTTTCCCCTTTCATCAGTCCTATCATTTCTCTTTTCTACATGACCCTCCTCTTCTATTTCAATATTAAGCCCCTCATCCTCATCAGATTCATCAAAAAGTGAGAATCTAGGAATGGAATCTGTCAAATTTGCTTCCTCTTCCTTGTGTTTGGTCCAACTTCTGTAGCTCCCAACGCCTCTGACCAAGTTAAATCATCACCTTTCCTGACAAAATCTCGAGCTTCTTCCTCAACTGGTTTGATCCATTCATCATTTTCATCAAGTTCTTTCAAGAAAATAGGATCATTTTCATCCCCAACATTGTACTTAACCTTCTCCTCGTATCGGCATCTCAATTTTTTGTTGTACTGAACAAAGACAATATCATTCAACTTTGCTTGCAAGAAATGATTCATTTTCTTTGAATGCATCTGAAATTTGAAAAAAAAAATATAATCATACATACCTAATAACTAATTAACATAACTATATATGAAACAACTAATCAACTGAATTCGAAACTTACATAGTCAAATGCACTCTAGTTTCATACATGTGGTGAGGCACAACATGTTTGACTTAGAATCTGAATGGCAAACGTTTTTAGACAAGGCACATCCAATCCATATAAAAGCCACCAGTCGTCTATTTCATTAATGAGCATTGGCTTAGTAATAAGAATAGACTCTTATTAAAAATTTATAATAAATTTTCAAAGCAACTCACATGGTTGGAGTTTATCCCTGTGCCGTTTAGCAGCTGGTGATCCAAACATCCCCAATGCATCCCCATAATTTTTTAAATCAAGTATAGCTTGATCTGCTCAGTTTCACACGGAATAAGCTTATCAATGGCCTTGTAAAGTCCGTACTTAATCTCTTTGCACTCGTTTGCATCATCCACATCTTGCTAAGAGATCGTATAAAATATGGAAGGATTAAGGTAAAAACTAGCTGCAATAAGAAGTTAGGTACTTTGTTAAGAATTAAGTGTTAACATTGCTTATCTTTAAAGCAAAGAAAGCAACCGTACCTACATGCAAAGGGTGATGGAGTTGATCATCCCATCTCCTATCAATTATTTGAATTTTTTTCCTAATTACTCTATCATCTACCGAATTTGAAATCAAATTCCTTTTTATCTGCTCCTTCGCCCTATCCATAGCTTCATAAATGTAAGGTATACAAGGCTTTTGTTCTGTATCCATCAACCTTACAACATCTACCAATGGAGCCAAGACTTGATATAAAAATAACATTATCCCAAAACTCCTACCTTGATACTATTGTCATAACTCTCTTCCCATCCGATTTCTTTATAAAATCAGAAGTCATCTATTTTTTGGATACACACATTTGTAAGGAATGCCTATTCTCATGAATACTCTTGAGTGTGTAAAAAGAGGTAGCAAACCTAGTTACACAAGATCTATGCAACTCTTTTCCACCAATCAACTCCCTCATCATGCTCAACACACGCCCATGATTATCGATATGTCACCAAAGATTTATGTAACACCCGGGAATTTATTTCCTCATTTTGTGAAATGGACAAGATGGGCCCAGGCCCAGGCCCATGGATCAAGTATAATCCGAAAACTTTGGAGTAATTCGTGTGTTGGGTGTCAAAAACCCACGTGTTAATTTCCATAAGGGTGGAATTAACGAGTCCCTTGCCTACGTACACGTTTTGCATGCATGCATAAAATTGCTTCGCACATGTGTTTAGACAATTAATATTAGTAGTTATGTTGAGTTGAAATTATTATTTCATGTGAAATTTGTTGATATCATTAGTAGCCATTATTCCATGTGAAATTGTTGGCATCATTAGTGGTTATTATGAGTGGAAATCATTATTTCATGTGAAAATATGTTGACTTGATATCTAGATATAGATATGAATATATTTACTTACATATATGTAATACCCTTTTATTTAAGTTACTAATGTTTAGGGGCAGCCACTTTTGTTAAGGGCACCCTGTTAGAGTTTTAGTATGTTTGGGTTTATACTTTATATAAATATAAACTAAAACCCAAAACCCCTCTTGTTTCTTTTGGTCGACTTTTAGAGAGAGAGAGAGAAGGCCGACCAGGGTTGGAGGTAGAGAAACTTCAAGTTTCTCTTGAGGGTTGATCGAGGAAGGATCGTGTGCGTGAGAGAAGGGGCTGAAGGCTTCAAGTGCAGGGATTCTTCTTCTTCCTTGCGATTGCGGAGAAGGTTTTGCCTTGAGGCAAGTAGTAACTTGCTCTTTTGGTGTAGATTTATGTTTTCTATGATGTTGGTATGCTTTCTTAATGATTGAATGCATGAAAACCTAGTGTCTATGTTGTTTATATGATAACTACATGAATGAATGCGAGAAATCCATGATCGAATGATGTGTGCATGTTCCTAATGGTTAGAATGCATGGAATCTATGAATATTTAATGAATATATGATTCCCTAACATTGCAGGTGAGAAAAACCATATTTCCACAGAGTTTGGTCGAAAAACAGAACCAAAATCACAGAAAAAACCCAGGGAGCATCAATACCTACAGAGCAGGTATCGATACTGGCTGAAGCCTGACCAATAGGCGAAGCCAGTATCGATGCCAGGCTTAGTTGGTATCGATACCAGGGCAGTATCGATACCAACCATGGCTTGTATCAATAACAGCCACGCCTGTTCCCACATAAAGGTTGGTATCGATACCAACTGACCTGAAGACCATAATTAAGCTGTTTTTGTGTTCTTAATGAAATTTGGCTTTTGTTTAATGAACATCATGATATGTAACCTGCATGTTATATGAGAATATGTATTTATGAGCAAAGAAGGCATGCATAAACTCTTCGTTTAATACTATCATAATGAGGATCACTAGTTGACAATTGTAACATATACGAAACCTCTATAAGCTTGATATATACTTAAATAACTTGTTTGGCTTATGTGCAAACATAGTTTAGGACCTGTATAGGCCTGGTCCTTTCCAAGCGAGGTCTACGGAATCGCCAAGTGAGGTCTACGGAATCACTTGACACGTAAGTAACGCTGACAAGGTTACCAGTATTCGGGAGACGGATTTTGAGACGGTTCATTGGATTCACGTGGCGCACGACCAGTGTCTCAAGTGAACTACAAGGACGAGTGAAACGTGGGTAGTAACTAGAGTACACCACTTGTTGCAAGAACCTAATCTTAACTGAAGATCATAAAACACCACAGCCGTTGTTCTATGTATTTTTTTACTCCGTTTAATCGTTTATTGATATATCTTATGCAATATTGTTAGTGCACTCATGATTATCCTGAATCTAAGCCAAAGGAACATATGAACTTGCTGACTAGGTTTGACCTAGCACCATTAATCTTTTCAGGTCCAGGTCATCAGGCGAATACTCAGTAGCGGAGGTGTTCATAAGTCAAGAATAAGTCTTCGAAGTTTTCCTAGATTTCCGTGAAGACAATAGCTATTCTTTAAATTAAGTTTAGTTTGGTTTGGACACATATTTAGTCCATTATTCTTTAAGAATATTCGTTCATTCGTTTGTTCATATAACAGTTTATCTTTAAGTTAATAAAGTTTTTTCAGCTTTATTTTACTTTGTCTTGAATTTGAGTGCAAGCTTCTTGTTAGCTTGGTGTAACGTGTACACCCTAGAGCTACAAGTGGTTAATGGTTCTGCGGGAATGCCGGTTCTCATTGAGTAAGGGCTGCAGACCTGAAATGTGAGCGCGGGGTATTACAGTTGGTATCAAAGCCTCAGGTTCAAAGTCCTTGAGGGAGTAAAACGAGTTAGGATGTTGTTTGGGACACAATAGCCACAAAACCTAAGAGTGCACATGAATGAATTGCTTACTTGTTGTTTGCTGCTTAGCTTGGATAATGATAGACTTAGTTCCGTTTCTTACCCTCTTTTTCTTATGTCTCAGAACTATCTGGGAGGCGAGGAAGAGGTAGAGGTGGTCGGTGTGGAGGTAGGAGTGCTCGGGGGAACAACGATGATGTTCCTACTGAAGAGGTGAATGCACCACAACCCGAAGTTCCTCCACCACCACAACAGGGAGAAATAGGGCAAGGTTCGGGTCAGAATCGGGCAGGAGGTATCAACCCCCAAATGCCGGAGTGGACGATGTTGCGTCAGTTAATCACGGAGTCAGTAGGGGCAGTTGTGGATGCCATGCTAGATGCTAGATTGGGTGCTAGGGGTCCAATGGCACCAGCTCCGGTTCAAGTACCACAACCACCGGTGGTATGAGCAAGAGCGCCCACGTGGCTGGAGTTGCATAAGCACATTTTGAGTTTGAAGACATGAACCTTTGGGGGTTCTACGGATCCTTTAGTAGCACATCAGTTGATCAAGGAGTTGGAGAAGACATTTCGGA
Source organism: Macleaya cordata (assembly GCA_002174775.1). Classification (NCBI taxonomy): domain Eukaryota; kingdom Viridiplantae; phylum Streptophyta; class Magnoliopsida; order Ranunculales; family Papaveraceae; genus Macleaya; species Macleaya cordata. Next base: position 18,318 of record MVGT01001355.1, on the reverse strand, counting down.
CGTTCGAGTGTCCGGAAGAGTATAAGCAGAGGTTTGCAGCTTTTCAACTCGTAGATGATGCTCTGGATTGGTGAAAGTCCCGTTCTCAGGATTTGGACACTACCACCCTAATTTGGCAGTAGTTTCAAGTGATGTTCTTTGACCAATACTTTCCTCAAAGTGCATGAATGGCTGTAGAGAAGGATTTCCAAGAGTTGAGACAAAAAGACGACCAGACAGTGGTAGATTATGAGAGAGAGTTCTCCAGACTAGCATTGTATGCAACGGGTCTTATTCCGACTGAGCAGAGTAAGATACAAAAGTTTTTGAGGGGATTGAATCGACAGATCTCTAGGCACATTATCGGACAGCCCAGCTTCGATACGTTTGCCAAAGTAGTGGAGTGTGCACGACTTCAAGATCAGGAAATCCAAGAGGCATACCGGAAGAGGAGTGAAAAAGTTGAGACCAAGTCAGCCGATAAACGTGATCAGAAGAACGGTCAAGGACAGCAAGGTAGGAATCGTGACAACCGGGGTAACTGGAAGAGACAGAAAACTGAAGAGAAGAACACCGGTGCGGTAGTTCCTGCACAGCCCGAAGCACTGAGAGCTGAAGGGGGCAACAGGCGTATGATTAAGTGACCTTGTTATGCATGTGGTAAGGTAGGACACAGAGCAGCGGATTGCCCATGCGGCAATTGGGCACATGGGACTAGGCAGAATCAACAGCCGAGGCAGAATGCACAGGGTCAAGCTCGACCCCAACCTTACCTAACCAAGAAAGCCAGCAGCAGGGACAACCACAAGGATAGCCTCAGGGTAGAGCCTATGCTGTAGTTCTTAAGGATGCGAGAGCGCCAGAGGGAATGGTGGAAGGTACGTTCCTAATTCACACTCGGCCTGGCAGAAGCCTTTTTGATTCTGGAGCTTCTCATTCCTTCATATCACATATATTCTTGGACACCTTGATACTTAGGCCAGAAAAGTGTGATTACCCTTTCACTGTTATGTCACCTATAGGGAGGGCAATATGAGCAGAACTAGTTTGCAAGGGTTGTGTTATTAGTTTGGGAAAACTAGATTTTGCCTCAGATCTTTATGTGGTAGGTCTAGAAGGCTTTGATGTGATACTAGCCATGGATTGGCTTGTAGCATACCATGCGAAGATGGATTGTTACGCAAAAATGGTAATATTTTCCATACCAGAGGAAACGACATACATGCTGTCGTTGTCGCAAGGATGTGGTCTTGATAAGACACACATGTGTGTGGATATGTTGGAGCATCCGGTTGAAGGTAGAGGGCTTGAATCAATTCTTGTGGTGCACGAATACCGCGATGTATTTGGCGAGGTCCCAGGGTTACCACCTCACAAAGAGATAGACTTCTGCTTGGAGCTGGTTCCGGGCACAAAACCGATTGTTAAGACACTTTATCGGATGGCTCCAATAAAGATGAAAGAATTGAAGAACCAGATAGACCAGCATTTGACTCAGGGTTTCATACGTTGTAGTTCGTCACCTTAGAGTGCACCAGGTCTTTTTGTTAAAAAGAAAGATGGGTCCATGAGACTATGTATAGACTACCAGGAACTGAACAAGGTTACGATAAGGAACAAGTATCCTTTGCCTAGGATAGATGATCTATTTGATCAGCTTAAGGGAGCACAATGGTTCTCTAAGATAGACTTAAGGTCAGGTTATCACTAGCTTAGAGTCCGAGAGCAGGACATTCCCAAGACAACATTTCTGACAAGATATGGGTCTTACAAGTTCTTGGTAATGCCATTTAGGCTTACCAATGCACCAGCAGTGCTTATGTATCTAATGAATCGGGTTTTCAGAGATTTCTTGGATCAGTTTGTGATTGTCTTCATTGATGACATTCTAATTTACTCCAAGACACGAGAAGACTATGATATTCATTTGCGTAGAGTGCTTCAGACTCTACGAGAGCACCAGTTGTATACTAAATTCGAGAAATGCGAATTTTGGCAACAAGAGGTGAAGTTCTTAGGACACGTAGTGTCAGGAGCGGGAGTGACAGTGGATCCTTCCAAAGTATAGGTTGTACTGGAGTGGCGCCAACCCACTACTGTGACAGAGGTTTGAAGTTTCTTAGGTTTGGTTGGGTACTATAGGTGATTCATCGAAGAATTTTTGCGGATAGCTAGTTTTTTTACTAGTCTCACTAAGAAGGATATTCCATTCAAGTGGGATGACAAGTGTGAGCTAGCGTTTCAAGAGCTGAAGGCAAAGTTGACAACAACTCCAGTTCTGATTATACTAGAAAGTGGAGCCGGACTCGTAGTTTTTACTGCTGCGTTGCATCAGGTACTGGGATGTGTTTTGATGCAGAACAACCGAGTGGTTGCTTATGCTTCGAGACAGTTAAGGATGCATGAGCACAACTATCCGACTCATGATCTCTAGTTAGCAACTGTGGTGTTTGCACTCAAGATTTGGAGACACTACTTGATAGGTGAAAGGTTTGAGCTCTTTTCGGATCATAAGAATCTCAAATACTTATTCTCGCAGAAGGAGCTGAATATGAGGCAACGTAGACGGTTTAAACTACTGAAGGATTACGACTTCCAGTTGCAGTACCATCCAGGAAAGGCCAACATGGTGGCAGATGTTCTAAGTAGACAGCCTAAGGGCATAGTGGCGAATATGATGGTCCAGCAGTGGCGACTGTTGGAGGTAGCTTCGGAGTACGACTTCGATTTGGCAACCCGCGAGCAGAGACAGCTGTTGTTGGGTAGTGTAGTCATTCGACCTACTCTGGTAAATCAAATCATTGGCGAACAAGAAAACAATCAATGGTGCAGTGACAAAGTTGTAGGTATTCAACAAGGAGAAATCACATACATGACTGTAGGGGATGATAGTGGCTTGAGGTTTAAGGGTCACTTGTGTGTTCCAGAGAAACTGAGGAGAAACATCTTGAACGAGGCACATCGTAGTAAGTACACTATACATCCTGGAGAAAACAAGATGTATCGGGATCTCAAACGACATTTCTGGTGGTCAAGAATGAAGAGAAGCGTAGAAGAGTTTGTGCGTACGTGCTTTACTTGTCAGCAAGTAAAGGTAAAGCATCGGAAACCAGCGGTACTTTGCAATCCTTAGATATACCCAAGTGGAAGTGGGAGAATATATCTATGGATTTTATCAACGGATTACCCAAGACTAGGAAGGGAAACTACTCTATCTGGGTTATCGTGGACAGACTGACCAAGTGCGCACATTTTGTGCCAATCAAGAAGACATACACCGCATACAGTTGGCCTCGTTGTATGTAAAAGAGATAGTTCGATATCACGGAGTTCCAGTCTCGGAGGTGTCAGATCGGGATACTTTTTTCCTATCTTACAGATAGTAGGAAAAATGGCTTACTGGTTAGATTTACCAGACCAATTGGCAGGAGTTCATGATGTCTTCCATGTGTCTATGCTTCGGAAGCATCTCAGAGATGAGGATCGCCCAACAGTGGTCGATTTCCACGAGTTAGAGTTGCAGCCAGGAGCAACCTATGTAGAGAAGCCTCATAGGATTCTTAACTACAAGGAGCAGAAGCTTAGGTTAAGATCAATACCTTAGGTGAAGGTGCAGTTGCATCATCATGATGAGCGTGAGGCCACGTGGGAGAGAGAAGAGGAGATCCGTGCAAGTTACCCGGATTCTTTTGAAGAGGTATGTGCGATTTCGAGGTCGAAATCCTCTTTTAGGGGGGTTAGATTGTAATACCCTTTTATTTAAGTTACTAATGTTTAGGGGCAGCCACTTTTGTTAAGGGCACCCTGTTATAGTTTTAGTATGTTTGGGTTTATACTTTATATAAATATAAACTAAAATCCTAAACCCCTCTTGTTTCTTTTGGTCGACTTTTAGAGAGAGAGAGAGAGAGAGAGAGAGAGATAGAGAGAACGCCGACTAGGGTTGGAGGCAGAGAAACTTCAAGTTTCTCTTGAAGGTTGATGGAGGAAGGATCGTGTGCGTGAGAGAAGGGGCTGAAGGCTTCAAGTGCAGGGATTCTTCTTCTTCCTTACGATTACAAAGAAGGTTTTGCTTAGAAGCAAGTAGTAACTTGCTCATTTGGTGTAGATTTAGATTTTCTATGATGTTGGTATGCTTTCTTAATGATTGAATGCATGATAACCTAGTGTCTATGTTGTTTATATAATGATGTGTGCATGTTCCTAATGGTTAGAATGCATGGAATCTATGAATATTTAATGAATATATGATTCCCTAACATTGCAGGTGAGAAAAACCATATTTCTACGGAGTTTGGTTGAAAAACAAAACTAAAATCGCAGAAAAACTCAAGGAGTATCGATACCTACAGAGCAGGTATCGATACCGGCTGAAGCCTGACCAACAGGCGAGGCCAATATCGATACCAGGCTCAGGTGGTATCAATACCAAGGCAGTATCGATACCACCCATGGCTGGTATCGACCTTTAATAACCGAGAACTCAATATAATAAATCATTAAACAACATTATTAGCTGAGCAAGCAAGATAACTAAGTACCTGTTGCTCTGATACCACATCTAAAACTTAACAAGTTTATGCATACAATCATTAAGCAGATTAAACGAATAAACGATAAACGGATCTTGACATATCATTCTCACCATTATGTTAAAGATTCAAAGATTGATGTACTAACCTCGATCCTTATGCTTGTTGATGAAGATGACAATAGAGGCTGGTTTAGCTTTCTACCAAATGTACACCGAAACCCTAATGGCGAGCTGTACGAACGATGGAAAAGTGCTACTTGAGATGGTGAAAACTATGAACCGTAATGCCTCCCCTTAAACCTTTTATACTCACTTTCCATCACAATGAGCTCCAGTAGGCTGTACCTACCAACATCCAATAAGATGTATCCATAACCCTAATGGGCCTATAGATTGGGTTTTGGTTAAGCCCAACAGTTAAAACACATGAGTACGCATTAATGGGTTATTGTGGACCACTATTCTAACAAAACAAGCTGACCATTTGCATTGGAGATGCCTTTTTTCTCTTCAACATAAATTGTGAAAATTTTTTCGCTACGTAGCAAGGAAGTCTCAAGAGAATGTCTTGAGGGCCATGCCACATAGGAATCAAAGCATATTTGCATTAGAGATGCTCTAAAGCCCACAAGCCAATGTATACAATGCACGTGGATCCACTACGTATATAATGTTCAATCAAATTAAGAGAAGAAATCGTGGTTAGGAAGAGGATAGTAGGTTTACATGAGTTAACGTGGTGTAGATAAAAGATCCCACCATATGTTTGTTAGCGTCTTAAATAGACTATTTTTTGTTTGGGTAATGCTAGAGCTACAACAACTCTTTGACAAGCAAGGTGCATTTACGGTTAAGGATGGCAAGGTTCGGGATGGATTATTCAATTCTCGTTCCAATATTCCCGTTTATAAAATCATGATCCCGTTTACAAAAAAACTATCATGGCAAGGCAACAATTCCTTTATGCATAGTAGAAATAATAAATAATTTTAAAATTGAGTTTGGTTATATAGCTCCCCTTAAAGAGCCCAATAATGATCGTTTTTTATCTGGACCGTCCGTTTTAGTTTTTTCAACGGTTACAACCAAGACATGTGTCTGCCTTTCTAAGCCTTTTAAGCCGGCTAAAATAGTGGCTCGGCTAAAAGTAAAACATTTTCTTCCTCCCCAAAATAGATCTCAAAAAACAAAAACCCAAATCTTCCCCCTTACAGAAAACCCTAGAGGAGTCGAAGTCGAGAGGAGCAGCTAAAGGATCCGGTGAATCAAGGAATCCGGCGAGCTATTTCAGAGATCTCTTCCCTTATGATTGAAATCTGATTTTTAGGACAGAAAAAAAAAAAAAAAAAAAAAAACGATTGAAGAGGACGAAGCAGAAGAGAAGGTCATTTTTTAACTCCGATCTTTACTTGTCTATGTTGTTGCATGTTCTTTTTTTTTTGCTAAATCGGCAAAGTATAAATTAAAGAAAACCACAGATACAACAAAAACAGGGCTTGCTTACATGGAACAACCAGAAACAAGCCACCGTCAAAACAAAACAAGGAATGAAAAAAAGGAACAACAAAATAACATGGAACAAAATTAACTATAGTTCATGAATCTGTACGTTATGGCCGATTAGGAGATTCTAGACTGAGAAGGAATGAAGGACGAACATCATGGCAGTCCATGTTAGTTCTTTCATTTATACTTTTACTTATTTGCTGAAATTATTGACAGCACTATGTTTTTGCAGGTCTCATAGAACTTTTGAACAGGTCATAGAAAATCTTTTTAAGTGAAGAAATCAGCTACTGAAAAACTATCTATGGAATGTTATTATATAGATGGTCCAGTTTCTGTTTAGCAATCCCACATGATATTTTGGCTATTGATTGTTTCTGTAGAAGCTGAAGAGACATTGCAAAGATTTTAGGACGGAAAAAAAAAAAACAATTTAAGAAGAAGACGAAGCAGTAGACAGTCATTTTTGGGGATGAAATTTACCGACGGGAAGAGATTTCTGAAATAGCTCGCCAGATTCCTTGGTTTGTCGTGAGATCGCCGGATCCTTTAGCTGCTCCTCTCGACTTCGACTCCTCTAGGGTTCTCTGTAAGGGGGAAGATTTGGGTTTTTGTTTTTTGAGATCTATTTTGGGAGGAAGAAAATGTTTTACTTTTAGTCGAGCCACTGTTTTAGCCGGCTCAAAAGACTCAGAAAAGCAGACACGTGTTTTGATTGTAACCGTAAAAAAAATTAAAACGGATGGCCGAGCGATCATTATTGGGCTTTTTAAGGTGGGGTTATATAACAGGACGGTGGGATTAAAGCTCAAATTGCTTCTATTTGAATGGATTTTATCCCACATCGGTTAGGAACTTATTCTTCTTGCCTTTAACTTACTCCTATTAGAGCATCCACAGTGGTCACAATATCTAGCTAAATTTGCAAAAAAAGTTAAGTAGTGGAGATTGGTAAAAATGGAAATAGACCCTACAAGTCTCATGGCTAAGCTAAATTTGGTGGTCTCCATTCTCAATCTGGAGATTTATAGCCAGGCGGGTGGGGGGAAGGCGTCTGAGAATGGGGCGTGTAGAGGGAGAGCGTCTGACGTGAGGCGGCTTGGGGGGAGAGCGTCTGATCATTTAAAACAAAATAATAAAAAAATAAATTTAGGGCAAAAGCGTCATTTAAAAAAAAATTCAAAATACCGACCGTATCCGTTTGGGACGTCTGATGACAGACGCCCCTAAGGGATACCGTCCAAATTTTGGAAATAGTTTTTTTTTTAAAGAATGACAGTTGTGACCCTTAAATAGTTTTTTATTATTTATTTTTTTTGCAAACTTAACTTTCTTCCACTGTGTTACTTTAAGATGTAGGGTAAATTTGGTGAGCTAAATTTGGCTTTTATCCTTGGACCACTGTGGATGGCCTTATTGGCTAAACTTGAGAGTTTGTAGGAAGATAAACGGGGCGCGGCTTTGCCCCAACAAAACTCGATCCCCATTCACGGTGAGTTTTATCACTTTAAAATGGGTGTGGTTTACGAGTGTGTGTAGAATTCACACATCCACCATTGGACTCTCGTTGCCATACGGGATTGTTATGGCAACTACCATACACTAGTTAGTAATGAAAAACAAAGAATAATTTGTGTGAGCTTGCCACTAATTAGTGCAAAAAAAAAAACAATCACCCCCTTAGAATTATTCTTTTTCTTTCTTTCTTTTTTAATTTTTTAGTGGAAAAAAAATCAATATACATGTGTTTTAATTAAGAGAGAGGATATATGGCCCCCTCTATATAGCCCAAAGTTGGCCACTTCATCTTCACCGTAGCTTTAAGGTCTATGGACGGTGGGATGTATTGCTTACATGGCACACCATAGAAATTGAAACCGACTCCAAAATCAATTTATCGACTACAAAATAGAAACAAGTTAATGTGACAACTCAAGTTCTAAAGATCACTGTTCTTTGAAGGAAAACCACTCTTTTCTTAAACCACTCTTATTTTTCTTATCTTCTCACGGTTTTAGTCTTGCTCACCTTTAAACGCCAGTGGCCACTAATTCTTGAAGAAAAGGTTACGACGGATATGCGTTGCAGATCGGCGTAAAGAACGAAGCTTCATCACCATATCTTTCGCCATTTTAAGTTTTATCGCTTTGGGTAGCAAGAGATCCTGATTGATTCTGATTAGTGACATTAAAATCGAAAGAAAAATCCTTTGACTATAAATCAGTGGATCTAAATCCCCTAGAAATTAAAACCAATTGATCTTGATTAACTAAAGAAGAGATCTAGAATTACTATTTCGTTTTAATATATATCGATCCAATGTTGTAATTTTGATTTTGATATGATTTTGGGGATTTAAAGATCTTTGGAAGATCTGGAGGTAAGGGATTGGTCAATTTGGAGAGTGGGGGAGAGAATGAAATTATTCTTTATAAATTTTTTAATTTTTTTTGATAGTTTATTTGAAGAAAAACTTGTTAAGAGAACAAATATGGAGTTAATTTAGTTGGTACATTGTGTGCGAGTCTGTGGTTATGTTGATTAAATATTTTTTAGAAAGCTAACATTCAAAAATAGTATAATCTGTAAACCCTGATCTCGGGTGAGGTGGAACGTCGCTTCTATGTAGATGAGAAAAAAGAAAACGGAAAAAAAAATGGAAAAAAAAATGGAAGTGAAGGCGGAGGTAGAGCCGTGGAGGGGGAGGTGGAGATGGAGGTCATGTTGCTCCTTCGATCTAATATTTCAGTGGTAGCTAGAAAAGAAAAATAAATAGTTTTTATCCAAGACAAGTAATGCTAAGCCTTGAGTTGTCACATTAACTTGTTTTTAGAAGACACATGAACTACAGATACAAAAGTAACTTTTGTAGCCGAGAGATTGGTTTCTAGCAGGTTTCAATTTCTATTATGCGCCACATAAACTAACAATCCAACCATACACTCAAAGGAAACCAACTGATGAGATTGCGAGCCAACATTGGGCTCCCTAACAGGGGGCCATATATCCGCTCTCTTTAATTAATTATTTACCCACGAAGACAATCTGGCATTACCCTTTTTAAATTAAGATGAGGATTACTAGTGCATCTCTACTCGTAATTTATCTTAAAAAGGACTACAAATAAAAGAGTGATCCAAATGCACGGTTCAATGAATGTGAATTGCATATGAGTATCAAATTATTTCTTCACATCAACATAGGTTACTGAAGTTGACTTGCATTTAAATATATTACAAGAATACTTCGGGAAAAGTATATTAAAAACACTTTACTTTGAAAAAATTACATCCAAGTCACCATTTTCAAATTAAATACAAAAACAACACCCTCTCCCAATTTTGCCCAAAATTTCCCAAAAATGCCTTCTTAATTTTTACTGTCTAGACCATTTAGTCTTCAATCTAGACCCAATTCTAAATCCATATGTGAGATTATTTCATCTAAAAAAGAAGGGTATTTTGGGGTAAAATAAGTGGTGGGTACTGTTTTTATTTTTAATTTGAAAATGCTGACTTAGGTGCAATTTCTTCAAACTAAGGTGTTTTTAATGTACAATAATTCATAAGAATTAAAGAAAATAAAGAGTACATTTTCATAGAAGAGCTGAGGATGAATATTTGACCCGATTTAGAAAGTCTTTAAAAAAAATGGAAAATGGCCAAAGCACCCATTATATAGCTTTTTAAATCCATTTAGTCTACAAGATTTTCAAAAAGGCTTAAATATGTTTTTCATTAGGTTTTGAGTCTGTTTAGTCTATTTTAAAGAGTTTTAAATCTGTTTAGTGTAATTTGTTCAAACGTGTGGTTTTTGAATTTTTTAAAATACCTAGTTTACCTTTTTGTTAAGTTTATGGCTTTCTTTTCTTTCTTCTTTCTTTTTTCGTTTTTTTTTCGTGAAGAAGCGGCTGCGTTCAGTTTTAGTGGGGACTCTTTCTCTCTCCAAAACACTTTCTCTCTCTAGCTTCCTGCGATTTTGTTATAGAAAAATCTTGTTTTATCTGATTCAATTGGATCTAATCTGTATGGTTTGAAGAAATCAGATATTTATGGTGGATGATTTAAATACAGAATAATTTTTTATTTATTTCGAGATTCACTTCAGATTGAGTAAAAAAATTTTTGTTACATGTGATTCTGTTTTAAAGTTAAAATCTAAAATTTAGTTCGAATGTTTTGTATGCTTTTGGATTCCATTTCAATCAAGTCAATTTTTTTGTTGATCTCTGCTGTTCAGTTGAAGAAATGAATTAAGATTGAAACTTGCAAGAGATTTGTTTCAGGTGAAAAAATATGCAGTAACTTATTTATTTATTTTTGCGTGGATCTGCAAAAATATTTTTGCATAGATCTATGCTAAATCATCTGTGAAACATGATGGTGCCTACTCGTGCAAAAATATTTTTGCATAGATTTTTGCTAAATCGTCTGTGAAACATGCAGTAATCAATTCGTTCATGCAAAAATGTTTTTGCATAGATCTATGTTGAATCTTTGTAAAAAAAATCTGTAAAATATTAAGTATCTCAACAAGATTTTTAACTTTATTCAAAACTAAATCAAGCTTATAGATTTGTATTTGCTTAACAAGTATTTCAGACCAAACTCAATTTTGGTTTATAAATCTTCTTTATTTTCGATTTTCTTTTTTCTCTTAGGCTGTGTTTGATAGCATTTCAATTCCATGAAAATGGGGTAGTTCCGCGGAAATAATATAAATTCCATTGTTTGTTTGTTTTTTTAATTCCACGGAATTGGGAGCCCGGTTACTTAAAAGCGTGGCTAATAGTTAGTTTTTAATGTAATTCCATGGAATAGGCTTCCTTGGTCCCCCCCAATGAATTAATTCCCCAGAAGTGATGGAAAATGAATCTATTTCCGCGGAACACATTTCCTTGCTATCAAACATAACCTTAACAAAATCTTCATTTCTTAACCTTCTTCTTCTTCTTCATTTTCCTTCAAGAATTCACCATCTATATCTTAGTTTCAATTGTGATTCTGTTTTCTATGTTGAATGCTCAAGAAAAATTAAGTGGGAGATGAAAATCGATTGAAAATTATGAAATAGATCGGAAACGGCGGTGGTAGTTTTGGTTTCTGATTTTTAGGGTTTTTAAGATATAAATAGTGTGTCTCTAATGGTGGGATTGAGATGTAGTTAATAAAAAAAGGGGTAAAATCGTCTACTTAATTGTACGCATGCTAAATTTTAGATTTTGGACTAAATAGATTGAATTTGATTCTTGTGGACTAAACGGATTGAATTAAAATATTTTGGGTATATCAGTCGTTCCCCTAAAAAAAATTCTAGATTAAATTAAAGACTAATTTTTTATGATGACGCTCTCTCCGTTCTTACTAAGATAATTATCCTCATAAAAGTTAACCAATTTAGAACTTTTAATCCTATCAAACCATGATTATGAATCAACAATAACAAAAACTAAAAAAAAATTATGGTTAATTTTCGATCAGCATTTAATAGGGTTCAAAGTATTAATAAGGACCAAATGACCTCTGAATTTTAGAGACTTTTTAAATTAGGGCCGGATATCTCCACTGTTTTGGTGCATTACAACATGGGTACCCCAAAAGAATGTGGGTTGCTTGGGTGCCAAAGTTCGCCCCACTAGACGACGACAACTTCATTAAATGAAATATGACCATCTTTTCCCTCCATTTTGAGTGGTGCTAGACATCCTGCAAATGTCTCTACCGTAGATATGTGGACGGCATAGAAGGCCTCGAATTTTGGGATGTGCAAAATTCGAGGATATAATTCAAATCACGAGGTAAAAAGAGCCATAAGACTATTTTGCGGCACAAAGATCCCGCAAGATGTGCGGGATGTTTGGCATTATCCTTTTGTCTGGTCCCTTCATATCTCATTTTGTCCCTATTTTGTCTCTTCCCTTTATATCTCCTTGTTGATTTTGCGTTTTACCACTACAAAAAGACTATCTAATGGTTGAATTCTGGTGAAAATATTCTCATCATTATATAGATCATTATTACAAAAAATTAGTCCATTCTCAAACTTCTAACACAATCAAAAGTCGATTGGAAAAATAATTTTTTAGAAAATAATTATTATATCATATATTATTGGGTTTGTTTTCCAATTAAGGGATTGGAAGTTTTAGAATTTGCTATAATTATTTTGTAAAAATGATCTTTATAGTGAGGAGTAAGTGTCAGCTAGCTTAGCCGATAAAGTCTGTTGATGTTGATAGCACAGACGTAGATTACAATCTTGCTTTTATTGAATAAAATTTAAAATGTTGGAAGACGTGCATAAGCGTACTCCTTGTTATCGATGGTTGATCTTTTATGCTTGCAAGTTGTCACTTGCAATTTGCCAATAATCCTATCATAAAAAAAATCTATATAATGTGAAAAAACATTCCTACAAAAAATCAACTATTAGATCTTCTTCATGTAAGAAGGTTCAACCATCAAGGGGACAAATAAATGGGAACAAAGGATCTGAACTAAACAAACATAGTATTCGCCTTTCCCCATCTCTTTATCTTACTGTGTATAAACACTGCAATTTGCTGAGTTATCTTATGCTCTTCACTCCTGTGAGTCCTCCAGGAAAACAGAGAGACACACAAATCAGATAAAAAGTTTTAGCCATATCCTCTAGTCCTTCTACCAACTCATCTCTTTCCCAACCCCAAGAAAGGTACGCAACGCAGAACCCCTCTCTCATTTTCAATTTTTCTCTACAGATATCTCTATAGATCTTTTTCTTATGTTCATACTTTACTTGGTTATCTGTTTGTCTAAAGTGAATCTATGAATTGAGTTTTTCCTACCTATTTTGTGAATCTATTCGTGAAAGGCCCCTTGGGTTTGTCAAAGTTTATGATAGAACTATAAACTCAGTTGTAATCCTTTTTGAGTTAGTGTTAAGGTGTTCCCTCCGTGCAAAACTCACACATCATCGTAAAACAGAGCGAAAAGCACTCTATCGGACTCTGTCTCACCACTGGAATTCTCCAAGTATTGGTAAGTGACTTATTGTATACCATATGTGGTTAGAATTGTATTAAAACTTAGGGGAATTAGCTAGGATGCATGTAGATAGCTTAGAATGGGTTGCAAAACTGTTTTTGCATGTATCCAGGCTGGTATCGATACCCCCTGGAAGGAGTATCGATACTGACCTAGCCTGTGTCTTTAGGCTAGGCTAGTACCGATACTGCCTCAGGCCAGTATCGATACTGCCAGGGAATGGTATCGATACCACCTTGCTTGTATCGATACCACCTTGCCTGTATCGATACCTCTCATGTCAGTATCGATACCTCAGGCATAATTTAAGTACGAAGTTTTTCTACTTTAACCCTCACGTACTTTGTCTGTACCACGTGCATATGGATCCTTTTGGACTGAAACCCTAGGGTTTTGGCCTTCTATATAAATAAAAAGTAGATTTATCATTCAAGTGACTTTTTGCCAGTGCATTAAAGAGAATATATTCTAGAGAGATAAAAGTGCTGGGAAATCATCATCTCCTACATTTTAGGGTTTTCTAGATCTTAGGAGAAGAAGCTCATCATTCATGTTTATTGTTTTTAAAGCTTCTCTCATGGGGTTATCATTCTAGTTAGACCTTAGAGTACTCATCTAGTTTGAGAACCCATTTTGTGTTGGAGTAACATCATCCTTCAAACACATCTCTATCACTGGTGGAGTTCTGGTGAGGCAGCAACTTGACGAAGGTCAAGTGAAGCTTGAGGAATCAAACATATAAGTGCAGGACTTGAATGAGTTCGAGTTGGAGACGCACCATCACTCAAGAGGCAGTTCGTGGATTCAAATTGTGAAGGAAGACCGGTCGAGTTTGCACGAGGGAGTCGTGTAGTCGGTGGAATGGTTATAAGATTTTTTCACAACTCTTAGTGATTTTTCTAGACTAGGTCCCGGGGTTTTTTCCGTAAGGTTTTCCCCATCAACAAAAATCATTTGGGTATTCTTTTGTGAATGAATTTTGAAACAAAAGTGAAACATCTGATTCTCCTCAATTTCTATTATGTGAGAATCGGATAAGTCATTGCTTATTGGTTTCAACTTCGTATTACTTGTTTTGTAGATTTTTATTTGTGAGTAGTTGATCCCCCTTCCATGTTAACTTAAAGTGCATTAACTAGTAAACCTAGACCCTAGGTTTTTCAATTGGTATCAGAGCCAAGTTCATCTGTTTGGGCTTTACACCCTGTTGAGATCCTTTTCGTGAATTATGGAAGGGAATGCCGTGAACAAACTTTCACTGTTCAATTGTAGCAATTATGCCTACTGGAAGGCACGTATGAGAGCCTTTTTGAGCTCTATTGATGAAAGAGTTTGGATGGCCATAGAAAATGGGTGGTCTCCACCGACTAGGGAAGTCATGGAGAACGGTGTTACTAGGACCGTTCCCAAACCGACAAATGATTGGACCGAGAGTGAGATTCCTAAAGCCATTTACAATAGCAAAGGCCTAAATGCAATCTTTAATGCCATCACCGCCGATGAGTTTCGGGTCATTTCCGGTTGCACCGAAGCAAAAGAGGCATGAACTAAGTTAGAGGTGACCCATGAAGGTACCCGGACCGTCAAAATTGCTAAATTGCAAATGTTGACAACCCAATTCGAAAATATTCGAATGGAGGAAAATGAGACCTTCAACGAGTTCTATGGAAAACTCGGTTAGATTGTGAATAACACGTTTGCCTTAGGAGAGACTATTTCTAACTCCAAGATAGTCCATAAGGTGCTAAGATCTCTCCTCGAGAGATTTGAAGCCAAAGTAACGGCTATCGAGGAGAGTAAAGATATTGATGCTATTCTTCCTGAGGAACTTGCAGGTAATCTTAGAACATTCGAGTCAAACTTCCGTTCATCCAAGAAGTCAAAGAACTTGGCCTTCAAAGCTTCCAAGAATGTGGTGAGTTCGGATGATAAGTCTTCCGATAATTCAAGCGATGAGGAGATGGCTATCCCATCGAGGTAGTTCAAGAAGTTTTTGAAAAAGAAATGAGCTTTTCAAAACTATGACAAGAAAAACTCAGCTTTCTCCAAGTCTAAACCTCATGATTATGTCAAATCTTTCGACAAGAAGTATGAGAAAAAGGAGAAGAAGTTCGAGAGCAAGAAGAATGACGAAGTTCAATGTTACAAATGCCGTGGGTTTGGACACATGGCTAGTATTTGCCCGAACAAGAAGAGTTCAAAGGATTTCAAAGGAAAGAAAGCGATGAAAGTGACTATTAATGATTCATCGGATTCGGAATCCTCTCTTGATAGTGAAGAAGAAACAACACAGAATTTTGTTGCCTTTACCGCCTCACTCAAATCTTTATATGAACAAGAGGATAATGAAGAGAACGACTCCAACCAACCTTCAAGTTATGAGGAAGGAAGTGAAGAGGATATTCAACAAGAACAATTGTTCTCAAGAATACTAAAGAAGAGTGAGAATTTGTCTAAGATCAACAAGAAGCTTCGAACGAAGATCTCATGCCTTGAGACCGAGAAAGAAGATCTAACCACTCAAGTCTAAGATGCATCCAAAGAGAGTTGGAAGACAAAGTAACTCTTGAGAGAAAAAAAGGTGAAATCAAATTCCTCAAGAATGAGCTAGTGATTGCCAATGAAAGGGTTTCATCTCTTCTTGACGAAGTGAAAGATGTCAGGAAAGAGCTAAGTGAGTCGAATGAGATGCTTAAAAAATTCAACCACGGGTCAGACACTATCGTCTCTATTTTAAAAGGGTCGAAGACTTCAAGTGATAAACAGGGACTCGGGTTTGATTCAAGCAAAGGGGCTAGCACTTCAAAGTCAACCACGTTTGTCAAAGCCAAGAATTCTCCTCCCCCACAAAAGGTGGTAGAAAAACAAGTGCCAAAGCTAGCTAAGTTAAGAGATTCCCCAAAATTCTTCAAAGTTATCCACACGTGCTCTTATTGTGGATGTCAAGGTTACTTGCAAAATAGTTATAAATTTTACTTAGAGGACTTCCATAGGTCCCAAAGAAAAAGGAACTTACTCAAAAAGTTCAAGGAACTTCAAGAAAAGGCAAGAGCATTGATTGGAGAAATTAGGAGATTGGTTAATCCCAACATAGGTCAATTCACCTATGGCAAGAGAGCAAATGGCAAGAACAAAGGGAAGAAGACCAAAGGAAAGCAAGTCAACACGCCTAAGCTAAGGAATGAAGTTCCAAAGAAGAAAGAAAAGATAGTTTGGGTGAAGAAAAGTGTTAAAGCCAAGGCTATGGTGGCACTTATTGCATACAAGGCTACTACTTCGGACTGGTTTCTTGATAGTGGGTGCAGTCATCACATGACCAGAGACAAAGAGTGCTTCTCTCATCTTGAGAAGTATTCCGGTGGAAATGTTATATTTAGAGAGGGAAGCACCGCAAGAGTAATCAGGAAAGGGTCAATTGTGCTCCCAGGATTTCTGGAGATTCATGACGTTTTGTACGTCGAAGGTATGTGAAAGGTCCATTTTTTATGTTTGTCGAATTTTGTGTCAAAAATTAACTCAAGATGATCTCTTGTAATTCTGAGTTAGAGTCTAGTGAGTCTCGGTTCACTTCGGTTGAAAGAGAAGAAATCTACAAAGGCTCCGAAAAACTCAACTCACCACCGGAAGACATCCTAGGATGGTAAGTGACTTAGAACACTAAGTACCATAGGTGGTTAGATTGCTAAGAGTGTTT
>MVGT01001357.1:147279-201175 GCA_002174775.1 Macleaya cordata | reverse complement strand
TAGAAACAACTAAAGTTATTGGTGATATGATTATCTTAATTATTAGTAAATAATAAATATTAATAGTAATTATTGTGAACCGTTTTAGAAAGATTTAGAAATAAATACTGGTGAGATGGCATTCTTGATTTGACGTGGCACTCTAAGAGAATAGAATGCCACGTGGATAGTAGAGGCGTCATGTCAGACGCTTCAGCTATAGTAATATAGTATAGATATAGATAATAGATTGTTTTGAAAAGTTCTTTTTTATGGGTTAACAATACCCAACTAATTTTGGAAATAGATAGAGGTGGTGGGTAATAACACCCCCACCCATCTTCTAAAAACGTTAAAGTCAGGTGAATTAGGTTTCTTAAAAAAAACTTTTTGAGGGGGTTAACGTTACCCACCAGCATGCCAAAGTTTTTAAGGGAGGTGGGTTATCATCACCCTCCCTCATTTCTTTCAAAGCAACACAAACGGCCAGGGCTGCCCTAGCCGTTCCGTTTGCCACAAATGACCAGGGTTGCCCTAGTCGTCACCTGACTTTTCACTCTCCACTTGATGTTCCCACCTCGGTTGTCTTTATGCGCATGCACCCGACGGCTGCATGCGCCCTAGCTGTTTGCCTTTTTTTCACCTAACAGCAATATAGCCCTAAGCCGTTAGCCCTTATTTTCTCTCTCCTTTGTCCTTTTGGATAAGGACGAACCAGGACCCTTGATCATCCCATGATTGGACGGTCACAAATCCGTCCTACCACTCTCCTTTTGCTATAAATAGAAGACTCCTCTAAGAGAAAAGAGACACAATAATAACTTGAAAGAGAAATTACACCAAAGTAGAAACCTAGTCTTCAAACTCCAGAGTGAGAAATACTCTTCCTCTTTATTTTCAAAAAACTCCAAACACTTTCAACTCCCATTTTTACTCAATCTTAGAGAGAGAAAGTGCTTTCTTCCTCCATTTTCTTTTTAAAAACACACCAAAAAAGTAAATCACTACAAATGGGTTGAACATCAAAGTGGGATCTCTAGCTTTTCTTGGTGTTTGGGCTAAAGCTAGGTAATATTTCCTAATCTCAACCTATTTTGTATTAATTCAATCATGTAATATGTTGTTCATCCAATAAATGAGTTATTCAAGCATTTCATGATATTTCTTTTTCTAGTTATCATGCTTTGATCAATGGATTAGTGATCTTGTTTGTGTAGTTTACATATTTAAAATAAAGTTTACTACATGTAAATATCCACATCATGTAAATATCATCTTCATGCAAACATCATCTTGATTAAATCAATGTTTTTTAGATATCATGCTCGAAAAATGCTAAAATCTTGCTTTTCTTATGATGATTCATGTTAGATAAGAAAAGTGTCATTATGTGATGTAGTTAGCGTGTAGTTATCATGTTAGAAATTACATAAATAAAAATGCAAAATCATGCACCACGAAATAAATGCATGTTGATGTTCATCACTTTTGCATAAAGATATATTTTTTGATCAATGAAAAAATGTGAGTTTGTTAAAAAGTTGTTTTACTCACTTTTTGATCCAAAATGTCATGTTATCATCAAAAGTGTTGCTTGATCCTAATGGGCAAAACTTAGGTTTTGTTTGAAAGTAATAAAAATCTTAGGCCCAAAATAACACTTTTGCCCTCAAAAAAATAAATCACTCTAAAAACTTTCAAATAAACTTTTGTGGGCCTACAACCTACTTAGTGGGTTGTTGGGCGCACTTTCCTCCCTTTTGAACTAGGAACCCATGATTCACATCATGGGCCTTAAGTTTAAATCTTAGGTTTTACAACCCCTTATCAATTTTGGGCTTCCAAAGACCACTTCCAATGAAGTTGGGGTCCTTACCCACTTCACCAAATCTTTGGGCCTCAAAGGCCCAATCAAAACAAAAGGGTTCTACAACCTACTTTTTCTCTCTTTGGGCTTGACAAGCCCATTTCTTCACAAACCCCAAGCACTTAATAGTCAAAACAAGATTAATCTCTCCAAGAATAAGATAAATCTAGGTTAGGGTTGATTGGCTTTAGATTAGGGATGCATTAGCAAGTAGGTTGCTTATTAATTTCAGGATTAGTGTAGGAATTATCCTGAGCTTGTTAAGAGAGACCACCAAAGACGGGCATTTAAACCCGACATTCGTGTCTAAGCTAGGTCGATGGTCTTGCTCACTTAACTAAGTTGGGTTCATTCTTAAACTGACCCCACTTTCCGTAAGCTCAAATGATTTTCCAATCAAATCAAAGAAAAACAAAAGTCTTTTTTAGCTAATCAAATCATTTGCATTAGCCCTAGGTCTTGCTAATCCAAGAGCTTCAGGATCTCTAGAGTATTCTCGCGCGAATCTCTAGGCATAACTAATTCATCATTTTCAAAATCATCGTGCCACGTGTGCAACAGTGAACGCGTGTCACAATCATCATCAAAAGACCCACTGGGCAATGTGTACCAATGCACATGTCAATTATTTTTGAAATCAACAAACATTTCTCTCGTGCCACCTGTACGGTAGTTGTATTAGCTACCCTTTGGACGGTGCCACATAGGAGCCACGAAGGCGTTTAGTCACCTTTTTAAGTAGCGCCACATAGACGTTCTCGCCTATTAAGGTGAAATATCACGATTAATTCCATACGTATAACGTATACCACAAACCATGAAGGTTTAACTTTATTCTAGAGGGGGTCAAACGAGATGGAAAGGATCGAAGGGCAAGAGAGGAAAGAACACTTGGGGAGGGCGCTAGAGCACCATCCCCTGGAGGTAGGGCGCCACTATAGCAAGGCGCCCTCTCCCAGGGCGCCCTCGGCAGGACATTTGCATAAAAAAGAGAGAGGCGCCATGAGAGAACGAGCAATACCGTTAGGATATCTTCCGTACCAATCATGAAGATCCCTATCAGGAAACCGCCCTGACACCTAACGGAATGGTCCCCTGGCCACGTGTCAAGAATATCCCCCAATCTTTTCTCTTTCTTAGAAGAGGAAAGGGAATGAGGGAAAGACCCCAAGATAGTAAGGCTATAAATACCCCAAAGGGTAAGCTTCAAGGGGACATGAGATAATTCGGCAAAAAGACTCTCTTTCTTTCTCTCTCTCTCTCTCTAAGGATATTTATTCTTCTTCTCCTTCATCCTTCATCCACCTCCACCTTCCATCTTACAGGGCCTTTCCTGGAAGGAGTGACAGTCCTTCTAGAATTACTGAATCCATCAGCCTGGTTCGAGGTTACCTTCATCATACCCGGACACATCATCATAATTACCAGTTCTCTTCAATACAATAGTATACACGTTTCACAACGCAGAGCCCGAGTGATCGAACACTTGGACATCATGGTTGCCATCACTTAGCATCGCGTCTAAGTGTCTTCCTCGGCACGCTCGTGGAATAGCATCCACGTGTACCATGACCGTTCATGCATGGGATCGAGCCCACGTACATCTTTATTACTTGTGGAATTGCGTCCACTCATAATTCTCGAGCCACACATGGGACAAAGCCCATTCATGCCCGATTGTTTGTATATGGAACAACATCCATATATTCACAGATTTTTCGCCAACACTTAGCATCGCATCTAAGCTTCTTTCTCGGCACGCTCGTGGAACAGCATCCATGTGCACCATGACCACTTATGCGTGGGACTGAGCCTACGTACATCCTTATTACTTGTGGAATCACATCCATTCGTAATTCTCAGGCCAAACATAGGATAGAGCCCATTCATGCCCAGTTGTTTGTACATGGAATAGCATCCATGGATAAACCTGTTGTTCGTGGAATCGAATCTCCATATAATCATTGCCCACCTCGTGGGATAGAACCACTTGTTTGTGTTCATTTGCTTATGGGACAGAGCCCAAGAACAAACATGCTTGCCCCATATGGAATAGAATCCATATGTTCTTTGTTTGCACGTGGAATCGCATCCACGTGTGTTATCTTTTTTCACATTTGCCCCAGAACTCTATCAGCATGAAATATAAAACTAGGGGGCTATAAATTTGCTTTTCTTGTACATTCTTTTTCTTAGAGTAATCGTAGTTAGATCAAGAATTACCTAAAACACCTTTAGTTATGAAGTAGAGGCTGATCTTACGATCGCGCTGTGTCAGGTGCCTAACAACTTCTCGACCCGTACCAAGATTCCCTTATCCTCCATCTCTGACCGCAGACCATCTACTTTGGATCATCGCCATGGTTTTTCTTGAAAAACTAGATTTAGGTCGATTTTCCAAAATCTTGGGTCCTGGTTCCCATAAATCAGGTGGCGACTCCATATATCATCATGTTATGTAATCAAGATTTTATAATCAAATAAAAGGACTTGAATCAATAGGGAACATACCATTAATTCACTATTATCTGGCTCAAGATAAAGCATAGATGCCAACTGCTCACCGATTATAGAGGGCTCTAGCTCCTGGAGTCTCGACTAATCTACAATATACTAAACAAATAGAAGAAAAAAAAAAAGCACATGACTGTTGATTTGGACAACAACAGAATAAGTATACAAATAGGTCTCAAAAGAACCCATTGAAAACAAATCGTACCATAAGTTCAGATGAATCACTTTCGAAACTCAGCCTAGTAAATCTAAATCATGGGAAAAAAGAACATTAAATTTTTAATGATGTCGGAGTTGGATAAAAACATTTAACTACCATCACCATTAGAGTGATGCATAGCCAACATAGACACACACACTCACATACTCTTATATTACTAGAAAAACTTAAGAAAATGTCATATAAAGATATACAAGTTTGACTAGTCATGCACCAGTATGATCTTCTAAAAATTAATCTCATAAAGAACAAAACTATAGATGGGTGCATTCAATAATAGATGGACCACATGGACTGAAAACTCTAATTCACTAGCTACATTTATGACAAAACAATAAATGTCTTAGCTTTCAAGTCAAACACTTGATATGTCTGGTAAAACTAGAATATTTAACAACTGTTATGATATCATCATTCAATAGGTAAGAAAGCAGCCAAGTTCACATAAAAACAAAAGATAAATTATAATCTTATAATCATATTCCATCACCCACAAGTCCTTAAAAGTTGAAACAACTCACCCCATTCAGGAATATCATTAGTTATGCTTAATGTCATCCACCGAACTACAAGGACCTGCACCAATAATACACAACTTCATTACGCCTTTGTGGGTTTTTTTTTGAAACTTAAAACCAGTAAAACATGGGGTTTCAGTGGGTTATACACTGCCTATCACCAAAAAAATATCAAATAACTCTTGAAACAGAATAAAAAATTCCACTCTTATTTACTAAATTAAGAAAGAAATTAAAGAACCAACCTTTCTATAACTGAAACACAAAAGCATAGTAATAATTAGGTTTGTTAGAGAAAAAGAGAGAAAGGAATTACAGGTAGTGAAGATGCTGGAGTTGGCTGAACTGGGTGAAAGAACAATGAGTCTCTCACATTTCTACGTATAGAACATTCAATTAAGAAACTAGTTGATCTCATAACAAGCTTAAACCTTCATTCTTCAACAAAGACTCTAGTTGATCTCATAACAAGCTTAAAGCATAACACCTATAAATTCAAAAATAAAACTTCACCATACCAAAATTGAATTAAGTAACTCTTCTGAATCTTCCTAAAAGACAATATTCAAAGATCATAATAATCCCTAAAACACAATTTTCAAAGATATTAATTAGATAATTGCTCATAGAGATGATATAACTACTGCTTGCAAAACAATACACAATAAGGTATTGGGTGATCTTGTTCGGCTTAGCTGAAAAAAGAGACATTTAACTAAAAAAAAATTCAGATCGACACAGTAATAAGATGCAGTCATTCAAAAATATTATGGTTCCCTAACACCGACATATGTTATTTTTTTTCACCTACGGCTCTATTTTGTTAACTCATTTTAAGAATGCTATGAAGTATAAACAAAGCTAGAATAAAACCCCAAAAAAAGTAGATCTCAACCCCATTATTTACAGAAACCAAGAAGAAAAAGAGATATCATAGTACCTGATTTGCTCTCTTAGTGAAAAGAGAGAGAAATGTCCTGTTTCTTCAAGAAGAAAGATCAATCCAAAGATTAAATCAATTAAAGCCCTCTCTCACCCATCTGTTAAAGCCATCTTTTAAAGACACCTATTAGAACCATCGCATTTGTAAAACCCTTTTCATCTGTTAAAATCATAGTTAAAGATCAGATCCAAAAAAAAACCCTAGCTATAGATGGATCAGATAAGATAAGATAGAAAGATAGAAATTGGCAGACAAAATTAAGAAAATAAGAAGATTAATTAAAAAAATGAAAACTAACCGTACCTGGAGGCTGTCTAATGAGAACTGAATTGGTTCTTATCCACGACCAACAAAAGCTGCCCAAAATAACACAAAACTGTAACCAAGTTGTTATAATTTCTAGACACACAGAATATATATACAAGAGTAAGAGAGAAGAAGGGATATCTCTATTTACTGTTTTACATCTTCAGTACATAACTCATCGTACAACTCTCTTTAACTTATAGTTATTCATAAGTTTTTTTCTTACTATTACAAAGGGACCTCACACATATATATAGCCTAGAGAAGATAGGCTTGCATGTGTAGAGATGGAGGTGTTAAGACACCTACACCATGGGTGTCAAGCCCACGTGACAAAAGCATGGTGGGCAGCCACCTGCGTGCTATCTATAACACTCCCCCTTGGATGTCCACCATTCTAGACAATTGCCTCGTTAAAAACCTTGCTAGGAAAACCCAGAGGAACAAAACCTGAGCTAAGAAAAAGAGTACAAAGACGTAGAAGAGTGCTGGACTCGCATGAGCTGCCTCGTTAAAAACTTTGGCAAGGAAAACCCAGAGGGACAAAATCTTGTCAAAGGAAAAAGAGTACAGCGCGAAAAAGGTCCAGTCAGACAAATGTAGGCATAGGAAAATTCCCCCTGATTGAGCAGGCACTCAAATCAGTCCGCTTGATGATACCATAGACTAGCTTTCTGAATATAGCCATTGGTAGAGACTTGGTGAAGAGATCAGCATAATTCTCATGCCAATACCATAGACTAGCTTTCTGAATATAGCCGTTGGTAGAGACTTGGTGAAGAGATCAGCATAATTCTCACAGGATTGTATCTGCTGGATATCAATCTCACAGTTCTTCTAAAGATGGTGAGAATAAAATAGCTTCGGCGAAATATGCTTGGTTCTATCACCTTTGATGTAGCCTTCTCTGACTTGTGATATGCAAGCGGCATTATCTTCAAAAATGACTGTTGGAACATCAGTGACAGATGGTAGAGCGCAAGAGCTTCTAATATGGTTAATCATTGATCGTAGCCATACACATTCCCGGCTGGATTCATGTAATGCAATAATCTCCTAATGATTCGAAGAAGTGGCTGGAAGACTTTGCTTGTTGGATCGCCAAGAGAATGCAGTACCTCCACTTGTAAAAATATAACCAGATTGGAAAATAGCTTTGTGGGGATCGGAGAGATATCCGGCATCAGTGTATCCCATTATCTGAGAGCCATTGGATGGGTTTCTCTGATAGAATAATCCCATGTCTGCAGTTCCGCGGAGATATCGAAGAATCTGCTTGACACCTGTCCAATGTCTCCTTGTCGGGGCAGAACTGAATCTTGCTAACAGATTTACTTCAAATGCAATGTCTGGTCTGGTATACTGGGCCAAGTACATTAATGCGCTGATTGCACTCAAATGTGGTACCTCAGGACCAAGTAGTGGCTTATCTTCTTCCTTTGGTCAGAATGGGTCTTTCTCAATATCAAGAGATCTCACAACCATAGGAGTACTCAATGGATGCGCTTTGTCCATGTTGAGACGCTTCAAGATCTTCTCAGTATATGCTGTTTGATGGACTAAGACTCCACTTGAGTTATGCTCGATCTGCAAGCCGAGACAAAATTTCGTTTTTCCGAGATTTTTTATCTCGAATTCCTTCTTCAGGTATTCAGCAGCATTACTGAGCTCTCTAGGAGTCCCGATTAAGTTTATATCATCGACATACACAGCGGTGATAGCAAATCCAGATTCTGACTTCTTTATAAAAACCCAGGGGCAAATGGGATCGTTTGTATATCCTTCCTTTCTCAGGTATTCACTAAGGCGATTATACCACATCCGCCCAGATTGTTTCAATCCATACAAAGCTCTTTTGAGCTGAAGTGAATACAAATGGCGTGGTCTTCCCTCAGGTAAAAATAACCCTTCCAGGACTCGCATATAAATATCTGTATCTAGCTTTCCGTACAGATACGCAGTGACCACATCTATTAGATGCATGTCAAGTCTTTCTGAGACTACCAGACTGATCAGATATCTAAATGTAATTGCATCTATAACAGGAGAATATGTCTCTTCATAATCAATCCCAGGTCTCTGTGAAAAACCTTGTGCCACGAGTCGTGCTTTATAGCGAACGACCTTGTTTTTCTCATTGCGTTTTCTTGCAAAGACCCATTTGTTTCCCACTGGGTTCACATTTGCGGGTGTTGGTACAACCGGTCCAAACACCTCACGCTTTGCAAGGGAAGCCAACTCTGCTTGGATAGCTTCTCTCTATTTTGCCCAATCAGTTCTATGTCGGCATTCCTCTATAGAGCGAGGCTCAATGTCATCGTTCTCTGTGACGATGTCAGTAGCTACTGAAAAAAAAAATATCGTCGACAATTATTTCATTTCGATTCCACATTTCTCCGGTACATGCATAATTTATAGAGATTTCCTCATTTCCCTCTCCTGGGGATTGTACCGGTTCCTCTCCTGGGGATTTGCCTTCTTCAAGAGGCATAAGAGAATGTGGATCGTTCAATGATACTCTCTCCGAGAATATTTACATTTAGTGATTGGCATTTCCTCTTCCTGGGAACAAAATCTTTCGAACCAAGAGGTCGCCCATGCTTTTGGCGTGTATTAGATGACTCATTTGCTGCAATCTGTCCTACGGGGATCACATGTCCTCTCGGGACATCAGCTCTTACAACATGTCTCTCCGGGGCATCAAGTTTAGCTTGAGCATTTGCAGCAGGTATATATGACTTGGTAACTTTAGCTGCGTCATTAAATGCATCAGGTATTTCATTGGCAATTTTCTGAAGATGGATAATCTTCTGCACCTCAATGTCACAGGCATTGGTACGAGGATCAAGATGAGACATAGATGGTGTGATCTAGGAAATCGCATGTCGTTCTTCTGACGACGAATCACGCCTTTCTACTGACGACGGATTATCTCCCCCTAATGACGGGAAGACTGTCTCATCAAAATGACAGTCCGCAAAATGGGCGGTAAAAATATCACTTGTCATTGGCTCAAGATAACGAATAATAGAAGGTGAATCAAAGCCAACATATATTCCTAGCCGATGCTGAGGACCAAACTTGGTGCGTCGCATAGGGGCAATAGGAACTTGCACATCACAACCAAATACACGCAAGTGTGAAATGTTTAGTTGGTGACCCATAACAAGCTGCATAGGAGAATACAAATGATATGCAGTCGGACGAATCCGAATCAATGTAGCTGCATGTAAAATGGCATGTCCCCAGGCTACAATAGGTAGCTTACTTCTCATAAGCATAGGCCGAGCAATGAGCTGAAGACGCTTCACAAATGATTCTGTTAGACCATTTTGTGTATTAACGTGAGCAACAGGATGTTCTACGTCGATGCCAACTGCTTGGCAATAAGCGTCAAAAGCTCGAGATGTAAACTCGGCAGCTCCATCAAGACGGATAGACTTGATGGGGAATTCAGGGAAATGTGCACGTAATCGTATAATCTGAGCTAGCAAACGTGCAAAGGCAACATTGCGAGTGGATAATAAGCAAACATGCGACCACCTCGCAGAAGCATCCACCAAGACCATAAAATATCGGAATGGTCCACATTGGGGATGGATAGGCCCACAAATATCTCCTTGAATTCGTTGCAGGAAAGCTGGGGATTCAACAACGACCTTGGTTAAAGATGGTTTAAGCACCAATTTACCCAGGGAACACGCTGCACAACCATAATCCTTGGACATCATAATCTTCCTGTTCTGTAATGAATGTCCCTGCGTGTTTTGAATTATTCTACTCATCATGGTAGAGCCTGGGTGACCAAGTCGGTCATGCCAAAGCATAAACGCTTTCGGGTCATTGAACTTCTGGTTCAAGACGGCATAAGATTCAACCCTTCTTATTATCGTATGATACAAACCAGAGGAGAGAGCTGGGAGCTTCTCTAATATACGCTTCTAGTGTGAGACAGTTGAGGTAATACACAAGTATTCCATATTATGCTCATTCACTGTCTTAAGGTGGTATCCATTATGACATATGTCTTTAAAGCTCAACAGATCTCTCCTGGATCTGGAGGAATACAAAGCATCGTCAATATCAAGTATTGTACCACCTGGGAGCATAATACTAGCTCTACCAGAGCCCTCAATCAAACTGGTCGTACCAGTGATAGTAGTCACGCAAGCTTTGAACATACTCAAGCTCGTAAAAAATTTACTATCTCTGAGGATTGTATGGGTCGTAGCACTGTCTGCTAGACAAACATCCTCGCCATATTGGCTTTGTTTGGATATGTCTCTGCTTGGACCAATATCTCGGGATATGCCTCTGCTTGGGTCCATATCCTTAAAAAAATAAAGCAAGTATAAGCATATACACAAAACACTTATATTATATCTGAACAAAAGTAGTACAGAAAAGTAGTACAAGGAAAGTAGTACAATTAGTATGAACATACTCAATCCCCAATTGTATGGCAAAATTCTAATTGGTGTGAACATGCTCACCCCCCAATTAGTTTGCTTACATCCTCTCCTTCTAGATCAAGACACATATCGGACAACTCCAGGTGGGTATCATCACTGGGAACACCATTACAAATATAATTTGTCTCGGCACTAGTTTTTTCTTTCTTACATGAAGCCTGATACAAATCGACTAGGTGCTCGGCCGTATAGCAATTACGCGCCAGGTGTCCTTTCATGCCACAACGATAGTAGGTTACATCCTTAGGGGGTTTATTCCAACCTCTCCCTTTTCCTTGCTTCGTTTCGGCTTTATCCCTCTCTTGGGGATCAGCATTATTCCTCTTCTGGGGATTTTGTGTAGCATGATTTGGATTATTCCACTTCCCAGAATTATTCCATCGGTAGCGTCTACCGCGTCTACCTTTATAACTAGGTCGTCCACGTCCCTATCCTGAAGCAGTCGCTGCATAAGCTTCAGGTACAGACGTAAAACCAGTGGGACGAGCCTCATGGTTTAATAACAATAATTCGTTATTCTTCTCGGCAACTAGAATGCAGGAGATTAATTCAAAATATTTTTGGAACCTACGCTCTCTATATTGCTGCTGTAACAGCACATTAGAGGCGTGGAAACTGCTGAAGGTTTTCTCCAGTAGTTGCGCATCAGTAACAGTATCACCACATAGTCGCAGCTGCGAGGTTATTCTGAATAAGGCCGAATTATATTCTGTTACTGACTTGAAGTCCTGCAACCGCAGGTTCCTCCAATCATTCAAAGCACCAGGATATATGACCATCGACAAGTGGCCAAATCTATCCTTTAAACAGTTCCAGAGGACTAACGGATCTTTCACTGTCAAATATTCAGATTTAAGTCCCTCACAGATGTGGTGCCTAATGAAAATAGTGGCAGCATCAGCACGACTCTCTGTGGTCGGCTGATTTCCTTCCCGGATAGTATCTCCGAGTTGTTTAGACGCGAGGTGGAGTTCCATATCCAGGACCCAGGAAAGATAGTTGTTTCCAGTGATATCTAAAGCAACAAACTCAAGCTTCGTTAGATTCGACATTGAAAATAAGACAACACAAGTATACCTTTCTGATTTTGTGAGATGCCCAGAAGCTTCGGGTTGATCACAAAATGTCGAGGTCTCGATCTGGAGAGTGGTAGAGACTCGTGCTGATAACGTGTTATAATTTCTGGACACACAGAATATATATACTAGAGTAAGAGAGAAGAAGGGATATCTCTATTTACTGTTTTACATCTTCAGTACATAACTCATCGTACAACTCTCTATAACTTATAGTTATTCATAAGTTTTTTTCTTACTATTACAAAGGGACCTCACACATATATATAGCCTAGAGAAGATAGGCTTGCATGTGTAGAGATGGAGTTGTTAAGACACCTACACCATGGGTGTCAAGCCCACGTGACAAAAGCATGGTGGGCAGCCACCTGCGTGCTATCTATAACACAAGAAACTTAATTAATCTTCCTTATTCTTCAATTAATTACTGAATGGGCTATTTATAATAGCTACAATAATTGCTCACTAAGAAAAGGGATATACCAATCCTGCTAAAAATAGTAATCTTATAAAATAGAAACTCCTAATAATAAAACCTATTAAAAATATAAATAATATTTTCCGTAAAATAATTAATTCTATATTTTTAAAATAATAATTAACTAGTATAAACCACTTCTAATTGGGTAACTATCCAATTCCTTGTTGTTTCGCCAATTGCACGTACTTATCACTTTTGATGGTAGAGATGACAAACACGATTATGCTTCCAATTTGAAGAATCTAATGGTTCGAGTAGACCAAGAGACATGGAGTGCTCAGCTGGATTGGGACTACATAATGTGATCCTATCATTCCCCCTCCTTGACATGGACCTTGCCCTCAAGGTCCAATCCAATTTTGTTTGCTTCTTGTTATACATTGTCTTTCTTAGGCTTGCAGTCAACATCAACTTGATCAACATGAGAGACCTGACAAATATATTCCACTAGCGATATAGAAGGGGTTGGAGATAGAGGAGTAGGTGAATCAATATCTACTTGATCAATTGGAAAAGTGGTACCCTCTTCTGGTGCAAGTTCTGAAGTTGGTGATGACATTAGAGGAGATTGTTGTTTAGCCTCCGATGCAAGAGTTGTTGCCATGTTTCAAAGTATCTCAGCCATGGATATCAATGTTGTAGACTGAGCTTGCAACACTGCTTTGAATTCATAACCCATTTTTGTCCTTTCATTCGAACAATTAATAACAACTTCTTTGGACCTCACATCTTGTGAATTGACCATAATATTTATTTGGTGAAGCTTGGCGAGCTTGGCCGCTTTATATTCCTATTATGTGGTTCTTTCGTACCTATGCAACACCGCAAACGCGAAATGCCTCCCATGATTTCGTATCAAAATAGCTCCACTTATACCATTGTAATACTTTTTTATCTAAGTGGTAGCTAGCTAGTTTTACTTGTTGGTCCTTTGGAATATTGTTGGACTCAAAATATAGTTCAGCCTCATATAGCCACTCTTTCGGTTACGTACCATCAAATTGTCGAAAAGATAACTCTCTATCTCGCTGACACCATCAAAGGTTCAAGTCTAACCCATTTTTTTTTGTTGCCTGTCGAGATTCCTCAAACTATAAGAAGTGGAAGTAGGCTAGGGTTGTTAGGGTGAGTTGGATGGGTGTAAGGTTAGGTACTGTTAGGTGTTGGGTAGTTGAGGGTGTAGCCTACGGGGTAGGTGGATGTAGGGTTTTTGGTGTACGGTGAAGGGTAGGCTGAGGGTTAGTGGTAGGTTTTGGAAAAGAGGGGTGGTGGGTACTGGATGGCGTAGATATTGGTAAAGGCTAGTGGGTAGCAATTAGTGTATGTAAATGGTGGAGCTTTTTTTTTTGAAAGATGGGGTTAGTGTGATAATGAATGGTTTGAAATATAATAAGGTATTAGTGACAGGAAAGTATAGAAATCTCACCGTGAAAGATTGAAGAGGATGATGGTGATCAAGGCCGCCAGAGATTATTTAACGACACTTCTGCTACTCCCTTTTTTTGGTCAGATGATGGTCGACGGACACAAGTAATGCAGTGGACAACAGATATTTAGTTCATCTGCCTATGCTTCTTTCGTTCTTCGCATCACACATTTTGTTTTTAAGATGGTGGTGGAGAATAATGAAGATGATGATCGGTGTGGAGGTTAGCGATGGTGGATGGTGATGGCGTCAACTAACGATGATGGAGGCGGAGGTGGGATAGGAACGGTTTGGTTCAAAGTCCTTCACCACTTCAGTACTCCTACCTGAAACAGACATGCAGGTTTCGAAAGCAAAAAGGGTGATAATCTTAAAGGGGGATAAATCGTCTAGCACTAGTTTTTTTTTTTTTAAGTTAGAAAAATTAAAAATGAGTTGAGGGAGAGGAGAAGTCGACTAGAGCATGTCATCCTCCCTCTCTCTCTTCTCTCTCTCTCTCTCCCTTTCTCCAAATCTAGTTAATTTCCTAGATTTTCCAATATCTACCTGTTTTGGTAGTTTTGCACTAATTTAAAAGGATGTACTATTGTGTTTAACATGTTTGATATACTAGGATGTTTAGCACCCTTAAAACTTTGCCAAGTGTCCAAGTAGATTAATCCAAAGGTTAGTGTTTTTCCCATGTGTCTATTCACCATCTAATTAGGTAATTTAGGAAAGATAATTAGGCACATGGTGATTTGGTTCGATCTCCCCATTATGGGTAGATTAACCATCACCTAAGACTTTGTCAATTAATTCACCATCTAATGATTTTTAGCTTTAGGGTTTGAATCGACCGGTCCTTGATTCATACAAAAGGTCTACAAAGATGGAAACAACTTTATTAGCATTACTATCCAATTATGTCACATACTGTAATACCCCGCCCTCACATTTTATGTCTGCAGCCCTTACTCAATAAGAACTAGGTATTCCAGCGAAACCATTAACAACATGTAGCTCTATAGTTTACGTGCTGCACCAAGCTAAACAAGAAACTTGCACTCACATTCAAGTCATAAGTAAAATAAAGCTGAATAATAATTTATTAACTTAAAGATAAGCTATCAAATGAATAAATAAATATTCTCAAATAATAGTGGACTAAACAATGTCCCAACGAGACTGAACATAAATAAAGAATATCCTATGTCTTCACGGAACTCTAGGAAGTCTCCGAAGATTTATTTCTGCCTAACACGATCACCGCCTCTACTGAGGATTCGCCTGCTGCCCTGGACCTGTAAAACAATGGTGGTAGGTCAAAACCTAGCCCTCAAGTTTACTAGTTCCCTTGGCTTAGGTTCGGGTTAACTATGTGATTCACATAAGTGCATTTACATACAGTCATAAGATACGCCTGGATATCAATGTACAACAAGAAAAGATATTCACAAGATTCATTGTTGTTGTGATTTATGAACTTCAATTAAGTTTAGATTATCACAACAAGTGGTATTCTCTACTTACTACCCACGTTTCACCTGTCCCTACAGTTCACTTAAGATACTGGCCATGCGCCACGTGAATCCGATGAATAGCCTCAAAATCCTTTCCCTAAATACTAGTACCCTGACAGCGTTACTTACGTGTCAGGTGATTCCGTAGACCTCACTTGGCGATTCCGTAAACCTCGCTTAGAAGGGTAGAACCAGGCCTATACAGGACCTAAACTATGTTTGCATACAAGCTAAACAAGTTGTTTAACCACACATCAAGTTTATAGAAATTTCGTACATGTTATTAATGCCCATATGTGTTCATCATCATGGAAAATATTTCACAAGTAGTTTAGATATGCATTATATGCTCTTAAACACATATATTAACAATTTTCTACATTTCATACATCATGCTAAACATTATACAAGAACCAACCATCAAATAGAACTCAACAAAACTTATATATGGTCAAAAAAGTCTGTTGGTATCGATACCAAACTCAATTGTAGCAACGGACGTGGCTGGTATCGATACCAGCCATGGTGGTATCGATACCCACCTGAGCCTGGTATCGATACTGGCACCACCTGTCGAACAAGTTTCAGCTGGTATCGATACTTGCTCTGTGGGTATCGATACCCCCTCAGGTTTTCTGCGATTTTGGGTTTTGTTCTTCACCAAAACTCTGTGGAAACTTGATTTTCTCACCTGCAAACGTTAGGGAATCATATACACAATATATATACTTAGAGTCCATGCGTTCTGACTATTGGAAAACATACACACATCGCACGATCATAGATTATATGCATTCAATCATTAAGAAATTATGTAATCAACATATAAACTAGGTTTTCATGCATTCATTCATTGAGCAAGCATCGAAACGCCTAAAAACCTAAGTCTACACCAAATAAGCAAGTTACTAGTTGCCTTGAATCGAGAACGTCTCCTGAACGCAAGGAAAGAAAACCCTGCAACTCAAAGTCTGCACCCTTCTCTCTCTCACGAACTCGATCCTTCCTGACTCAATCGACGAACAACTCGAGTTTCCTCTCCAAGTACTGGCTTCTCCTCTACTATAGTCGTGTTCTCCCTCTCTCTTAGCCGATGGAAACATAAAAGGGGGGTTAGGGTTGAGTTTAGTTTGTATATTAAATATAAACCCTACTAAACCTAAACACTAATGGGGTTCCCTTATCAAAAGTCAGTTCCCCCCAAGATTAGTAACTTTAGAAGAAAAATGTATTACAATCTACCCCCTAAAAGAGGATTTCGTCCTCGAAATCGCACATACCTCATCAACAAAAAGTTCTAGGTAACTCGCGTGCATCTTCTCTTCTCTCTCCCACGTGGCCTCATGATCTTCATGATGATACCACTGAACCTTTACCCAAGGTATTGATCTTGACCTAAGCTTCTGCTCTTTGTAGTCAAGAATCAGGTAAGGCTTCTCTACATGCTCCTGGCTACAACTCTAACTCATTGAAGTTAACCATTTCTAGAGAATCTTTATCTCTAAGATGCTTATGATTCATAGACACATGGAAAACATCATGAACTCCTGCCAACTAATCTGGTAATGTTAATCGATAAGCTACTTTCCCTACTCTCTCTAAGATAGGAAAAGGTCCAATGAAACACGGTGCTAAGTTTCCCTTCTTAGCGAATTGTAAAACACCCTTCATAGGTGATACCTTCTGAAGTACTTGATCACCTACTCCAAACTCTAGCTCCCTACGCCTTTGGTCTACGTAGTTTTTCTAGCGACTCTGAGCTGCACGCATATGCTCTCTGATTAGAGCTATCCTATCAGTAGTCTGTTGTATAGTCTCTGATCTTGGAAGTTTTGATTCTCCAACTTCTGCCCAACATACTAGAGATCTGCAAGGTCTGCCATACAATGCTTCAAATAGTGCCATCCCAATACTGGTTTAGTAACTGTTGTAGTAGGCAAACTCAACAAGTGGTAATGAATCTTTCCAATTACCGTTGAAGTCTAACACCACACAACAGAGCATGTCCTCCACCACTTAGTTAACTCTCTCCATTTTCCTGTCTGTTTGAGGATAAAAATCCATGCTAAAGTCAAGCTGCGTTCCCATAGAATCTTGAAAAGCTCTCCACTACTTTGAGGTAAACAAAGTATCTCGGTCCGACACCACTTTGACTGGAACTCTATGATGTCGAACCATCTCTTTTACATACAAAGATGCCAACTGTTCTGTTGTGTATATCTTCTTGACTGGCACAAAGTGTGCGCACTTGGTCAGTTTATCCACAATCACCCAAATAGAGTCCTTCTTGGTCTTGGATAATCCATCGATGAAATTCATAGATATGTTCTCCCATTTCCACTCTGGTATATCCAAGGATTGCAGAGTACCCGCTAGTCTTCAATGCTCTGCTTTTACCTGCTGACAAATAAAGCATGTACGCACAAATTCCGCAACGCTACTTTGGAACAGGTGAATTTTCACCCGGCCCCACTTTCTGCCGCTCGGAGAGGGCGAAAAGGAGGTGGATAAAAATTCTACCACATGAGGTAAATATGTAGAGATGTAGGAGTCGCCACTTGATTATTAGGAATCAGGACCCAAGTTTTAAAAATCACCCTAATTTCTGAGCTTTCAAGAAATCAAAGCGATGACCCATTTGTTAGTCTGTGATCAGAGATTCGAGGTAAGGAATCCGGCTACGGTTCGGGAAGGTGTTAGGCACCTGACAACCGCCTGATCGTGAGATCGGCCCTTACTTCATAACTAAGGATGTTTTAGGGAATTATGTGATCAAACTATCATTATTCTACAAAAGAGTGTGTACAGAAAATGTAAGTTTGAGCCCCTAAGCTTATGTTTCATTCCTATAAAGTTTTCTGGGGAATAAATTGACACAAATGTGCATTATTACGCACGTGTCGAAAAAGTGACACAGCAGCACGTTGTACGAATATTATTATTCGTACAAAACAAAGATACACGTATTTACTCTTCTATACATGTTTGCAAGCAATTCGCATAGTCGACAAGACTTATACAAAACATCATGATACGTGTGTATGTCCTCAAATGTTCACTATTAAAATGCAACACTTGATTTTTCTTATCAAGTGTGCAGACACGTGTATTTTCCAAGTACACATGTACAAATGTGGTAGTTCGCGATTTTGAAAAATACAAGTTTTATGAAACGAGCGTGTTATCATACGTGCCCAAAGTGATTTTGAAAACATTCTACACGTTTTACTCTTATCACGTGCGAAAGAAAACTACTCGTGCGCGTACAAGCGCGTGTACATAGGGTTTTTTAAAGTGTATTTTTCACGTGTAGTTTTAACACGTGCAAAAGGGATACGTGTGGACAAATTCACATATACCTGGAAGTTTTGAAGAAGCATGACCTGTGTGTACCACGAGCATGACTTAATCTAGAGCACCTCTAGCCGTTGGATGCATGCGCCTGCATATATATCGACAAAATGGTGAAAATCTCGAGTGGAGAGAGAAAAACAAAGCTGACGGCTGGACGACTATAGCCGTTTGGGAGAAAATAGGGAAAACGGCTAGGGTGCTCCAACCGTTTGGGATTATTTTGAGGAACAATTAGCGAAATACCCCCAAAAAATTAATCGCTTTTGCGATATACCCCCATTTTAATTGAAATTAGGGATATACCCTTAAATTCACAGTTTCTGTCAAAATAGCAGTTAAGGATCACGTGCACAACATGTGATAGGTGCTTTTACCAAAATGCCCTCACGTGTTGTACACGTATTATATCAATCCGACGGTCAGGACATAAAACCTTGATCCAACGGCCAAGAAATAAAAAAGCCTTCCTAGACCTTGGAAGGTCGTTAATGGCCGCTATCGAGAGAGAAAGAAGAGTTGCAGAGAAAGGAGAGACAGAGAAGAGAGATCATTTAGGTGTTTGGTGGGGTTTGAATGGTGGAATTCAGAAGTTGAAGAAGACGGATTCAAATTGATAATTGCTTCACTAATACAGATCCCTTTTTATGTTTTGAAAGCTCAATAAGAGATTATGATTTTGCATTTCAAGTTGAAGAAATTGTGAAAGCAAGCTTGCTATGTACCTCATTTGATAGCTCCAGAACTTCTCAAATTTTTTTCTTTATTTTTAATTTTTTTTAATAATAAATTTCTTCTTTCATTTGAGGTTTCCTTTTAAGCTTATTTTAGATGCAAGGGATTAAAATCATAATAATTCATTAGTTAAGAATTTTGTGTGCTCCCTAGAAAGATATTCCGAATTCAATCCATTCAATCCCATCCAATTCCAAGTTTTTTATTTTGCTTTTTTCTATGATGCATTTCAGTTCCGTGTTGAAACCTTAAAACCGACACACAAATTGAGCTCCAAATTTTTATCCAACTCAGTTGAACATCAGCCGCATTCTTTACTTTTTGCCCAACCAGAAACTTAAGATTAGGACTTGTTCAACAGGAAGCATTTCAGTAACAAAAATTCAACAAATTGATTAAAACATTCCCCATAAGCAATAATTAACAACCACCATCAGATCAAATCAAATAAACCAGAATAAGATTAGGACTTGTTCTTTCTCTGCAACTCTTCCCCCTCTTCTCTCTAGATAGCCGCCATTAATGATCTTCCAAGGTCTAAGGCTTTTTTATTTCTTGGCCGTTGGATCGAAGTTTTACGTCATGAGGGTCGGATTGATACAATAGGTGTACAACACGTGAGGGCATTTTGGTAAAAGCACATATCACGTGTTGTGCACGTGGTCACTTAATGGCTATTTTGACAGAAACCGTGAACTTAGGGGTATATCCCTAATTTCAATTAAAATGGGGGTATATCGCAAAAGCGATTAATTTTTTGAGGGTATTTCGCTAACAGAAATCCTCGAAGCATGCGTGATCAGAGTGCGTAACGGCCAGAGACCAAACGCCAGGGGAGGAGTGTCAACGGCTTGGGGGAGAGAGATAGTGGAGAGAGAAAAGGCTAGAGGAGAGAGAAAGAGTGGAGAGAGAAACGACAAGAGCACCTAGCCGTTAGGTGCCTAATAGCCAGGGCTTTAGCCGTTTGGTGCTTTGGGTGGCCGTTGGTACTGATTTTCAAAACAAAGGGTGGTGGGTGTTATTACCCACCCCCTTAAAAACTTTGACTTTCTAGGTGGGTGCTATTAACCCATTAAAGAAAACAAAAAAAATTCCTGATTTCACGTGAAAGAAAAGGTGGTGGGTGGGTGTTATTACCCGCCCCCTTAAAAGTTTTAAATTTTCAAGTGGGTATTGTTAATCCACTTGAAAACATGTTTTTAAAAAACGTTTTTTTTTTCCTGAAGTGCGTTGGTTTTTGAAAATGGTTGTTGGGTAATTATTACCCACCTACTTTAATTGTTTTAATGTTTGTAAGTGGGTATTCTTACCCACTTAAAAGCTTTCAGAAAACCTTTTTGTTTCCTGATTCTTGTGGTGGGTGTTGTCACCCACCCAGTTTAGGTTGTAAACCTTATTTTCTATTGATTCTTATGGTGGGTGTCATTACCCACCCAATTTGGGTCCTTTTGAAAGTGTATGCTAACCCACTTCTAGGGTTAATTAAAAATTGTGATGCTCAAACCCCTTTGCAAATATGTGATGCACACCCCATTTGGGGTGGGTTTTGAAAATGATGTTTCGACCCCATTCTTGGGTTGATTCTTTGAAAATTGATATTTCAACCCCATTCTTGGATTGAATTTTTTCGAAGTATGCTTCAACCCCATTATTGGGCTGATTTTTAAAAATTGCTGGTTAAACCCCATTTTTTGGGTTTTTTTTAAAAAGTGTGACGAGGACCCGATTTTGGGTTAGTTTTGGGGTGCAAAATTTTGGTGTCTACAGCTACGCTTCATTCACGGCGCCACTAGTCTTTACCTTGCTCACCAATGATTTGGCTCACTAGAGTAGGTTGTAAGACCACACTACCCAACAGTAACTGTCTCTGCTCACGGGTTGCCAAATCAAAGTCGTACTCCGAAGCTGCCTCCAACAGTCGCCACTGCTAGACCATCATAGACGCCACAATACCCCGAGGCTACCCACTTAAAGCATCTGCAACTGAAAGTCATAATCCTTTAGTAGTTCCAACCATCTACATTGTCTCATGTTCAGCTCCTTCTGCGAAAACAAGTATTTGAGACTCTTATGATCCAAAATGAGTTCAAACCTTTCACTTATCAAGTAGTGTCTCCAAATCTTAAGTGCAAACACTACATCTGCTAACTCAAGGTCATGGGTCGGGTAGTTATGCTCATGTATCCTCAACTATCTCAAAGCATAAGCAACAACTCGATCGTTCTGCATCAAAACACATCCCAGTCCCTGACGCGATGCATCGGTAAACACCATGAGTTTAGTTCTACTTTTCGGTATGATCAAAACTGGGGCTGTAGTTAACTTAGCTTTCAACTCTTGAAATGCTTACTCACACTTGTCATCCCACTTGAATGGAACGTCCTTCTTAGTGAGACTAGTCCAAGGACCTGCGATATGCGAAAATCCTTCGATAAACCACCTGTAGTACCCAGCCAAACCTAGGAAGCTCTAAACTTCTGTCAATGTAGTGGGTTGCCGCCACTCCAGTACAGACTGAACTTTGGAAGGATCCACTGTCACTCTTTCTCCTGACACTACGTGTCCTTAAACTTCACCTCTTGTTGCCAGAATTCGCATTTCTCGAATTTGGCATACAATTGGTGCTCTCGTAGAGTCTGAAGTACTCTATGCCAGTGAATCTCATGATCCTCTCGTGTCTCAGAGTATATTAAGATGTCATCAATGAAGACGATCAAAAACTGGTCCAAGATGTCTCTGAAGACCCGATTCATAAGATCCATAAAACTGCTGGTGCATTAGTAAGCCCAAACAACATTACCAAGAACTCGTAAGACCCATATCTTATCAAAAATACTTTCTTAGGAATGTCGTGCTCTTGAACTCTAAGCTGATGATAACCCGACCTTAAGTCTATTTTAGAGAACCATTGTGATCCCTTAAGCTGATCAAATAGATCATCTATCCTAGGCAAAGGATATTTATTCCTAACCGTAACCTTGTTTAGTTTCCAGTACTCTATACATAGTCTCATGGACCCATCTTTCTTCTTAACAAAAAGAACAGGTGCACCCCAAGGTGACGAACTACGACGAATGGAACCCTGAGCCAATAACTAGTCTATCTGGTTCTTCAACTCTTTCATCTCAGTTGGAGCTATCCGATAAGGGGTCTTAGCTATCAATGTTGTGCCCAGTACTAGCTCTAAGCAGAAGTCTATCTCTCTATGAGGTGGTAACCCTGGGACCTCGCCGAATACATCGCAGTATTCACGCACTACAAGAATCGATTCAAGATCTCTTACTTCAACCGGATGTTCCAACTTATCCACAAGGCACATGTGTGTCCTATCAAGACCACGTCCTTGCGACAACAACAACACGTATGTCGTTTCCTCTAGTATGGAAAATGTTATCGGTTTTACGTAACAATCCAACTTTCATGGCATGCAGCAAGCAAATCCAATCCTAGTATCACATCAAAGCCCTCTAGACCCAACATATAAAGATCTGACGCGAATTTTAGTTCTCCCAAACTAATAGCACAACCCTTGCAAATTAGTTCTACTGGTACTGTCCTCCCCATAGGTGATATAACAGAGAAAGAGTAATCACACTTTTCTGGCCTAAGTGTCAACGTGTCTAAAAATATACGAAATATAAAAGAATGTGAAGCTCTAGAATAAAAAAGGATTCGACCAAGCTGAGTATAAATCAGGTATGTACCTTCCACTATTCCCTCTAGCGCTCTCGCATCCCTTGGTACTACAGCATAGGCTCTACCCTGATGCTGTCCCTGTGACTATCTTTGCGGTTGTCTCTCCTGATTGGGTGCAGGTAAAGCTGGCTGACGTTGAGCTTGACCCTGCCCATTCGGTTTAGGATGTTGATTTTGCCTACCCCTTTGCGTCCCATTCCCGTGTAGGCAATCCATCGATCTGTGTCCAATCTAACCACATGAACAAAAAGGACCCCCAATTAAATGTCTATTCCCCCTTCAGCTCTCACTGCTTCGGGTTGTGCTGGAACAACTGCGCTAGTGTTCTTATCTTCAGTCTTCTACCTCTTCCAGATACCCCGGTTGTTACGATTCTTTCCTTGCAGGCCTTGACCATTCTTTTGATCTTGTTTATCTATTGACTTTGTCTCAGCTTTCTTACTCCTCTTCCAATGTGCCTCTTGGATTTCCTGATCATGAAGTCACGCACACTCTACAACCTTAGCAAAAGTGTCGAAGCTCGGCTGCCTATGATGTGCCTAGAGATCTGCCGATTCAATCTTCTCAGAAACTTCTGTATCTTACTCTGCTCAGTTAAAATAAGACCTGGTGCATACAGAGCTAGTCTGGAGAATTCCCTCTCATACTCAACCACTGTCTGGTTTTCTTTCTATCTTAAGTCTTGGAAATCTTTTTCCATTACCATTCGTGCACTTTGAGGAAAATACTGATCAAAGAACATTACCTGAAACTGTTGCCAAGTTAAGGTGGTAGTATCCAAATCCTAGGAACGAGACTCCCACCAATCTAAAGCATCATCCACGAGTTGAAAAGCTCCAAACCTCTGCTTATATTCCTCCGGACACTCGAAAGTCTTAAACGTCTTCTCCATCTCCTTGATCCACTGATGTGCCATTAATGCATCTGTAGAACCCCTAAAAGTTTATTGCTTAAAACTCAAAAAGTGTTTGTGTAACTTAAGCCATGTTGGTGCTCCTGCCCGTACGACTAGTGGTTACGGCACCTGAACCGGAGCTGGTGCCACTGGACCCCTAACACCCAAATGTGCATCCAGCCTGGCATCTACAACTGCCCTTACAGACTCCGTGATCAACTGTCGTAATATTGTCTACTCCAGCATCTGAGGGTTGACACCTCTTGCCTGATTCTGACCCGATCCTTGCCCGACCTCTCCCTGTTGTGGTGGTAGAGGAACCTCGGTTTGTGGTACAT
This sequence comes from Macleaya cordata, assembly GCA_002174775.1. Lineage (NCBI taxonomy): Eukaryota > Viridiplantae > Streptophyta > Magnoliopsida > Ranunculales > Papaveraceae > Macleaya > Macleaya cordata. The sequence continues at coordinate 176,856 of MVGT01001357.1, read as the reverse complement.
TTACCTCATCAGTAGGAACATCAGCGTTGTTCCTCCGAGCACCCGAACCTCCACGCCGACCACCCCTACCTTTCGCTCTCTTCCTAAATATAGTTCTGAGATACAAAAAAAGAGAATGAGGAGCAGAACTAAAGTCTATTGCTATCCAAGCCAAACAACAAGCAACAAGCATTCAAGTGCATTTACAGTTTTGGGCCTAACATATCACAAGCAAGCATCCTAACTCAACACAACTCCCTTTAGAACTTTGAACCTGTGGCTCTAATACCAACTGTAATGCCCCGCCCTCACATTTCAAGTCTGCAGCCCTTACTTAATGAGTACGAGGCATTCCTACGGAACCATTAACAACATGTAGCTCTAAGGTGTATGCCCTGCACCAAGCTAAACAAGAAGCTTGTACTCACATTCAAGACATAAGTAAAATAAAGCTGAATAATACTTTATTAACTTAAAGCTAAGCTTTCAAATGAAAAAATAAATATTCTCAAAGATTAGTGGACTAAACAATGTCCCAACGAGACTGAACATAAATAAAGAATATCCTACGTCTTCACGGAACTCTAGAAAGTCTTCGAAGACTTATTCCTGCCTAACACGATCACCGCCTCTACCGAGGATTCGCCTGCTGCTCTGGACCTGTAAAATAATGGTGCTAGGTCAAAACCTAGCCAACAAGTTCATTAGTTTCCTTGGCTTAGATTCGGGTTAACTATGTGATTCACATAAGTGCATTCACATACAATCATAAGATACATCATGATATCAATGTACGACAATAAAAGACATTCATAAGATTCACGACTGTTATGATTTATGATCTTTAAGTAAGATTAAATTATCACAACAAGTGGTGTTCTTTAGTTACTACCCAAGTTTCATCCTTCCCTGCAGTTCACTTGTGTAACGACCTGACCCTAGGGTCCATGACCCATGTCCGGTCCACTAGACCCTAAGCTCAGTCAAATAAAAAAAGGGTTACAATTTCCCAGAGACAGAGTTAAATCAATACCCAATTCCCAGAGACTAAGTGCTCTCTAAAGACTGGTCTTAATAGATAATTAGATGTAATGAGAGAGAGGACCCATCAAGATCGCTCTCTCGTTACGCTCCACTCCCTCTCCTACAAGTTTACACGTAAAAATCCTTGGGTAAAGGTTTCCCAAAACTCAATAATTGGTTCATCAAGGAAACATAGAATTCATGAGTTTTTTTTTTTTAAAAAAAAACAACACTCACACACTAGATATAATAGAGAAATGGGACGCATGACTGCAAGTAAATACTAACTCATTCTTAAAGAAAACCTCAACTTTTAATCCATCAATAATTAAAAGTATTCATGAAATACTCCATAATCAAGTATTTTTAAAAGTCAAACCATTAAATACGAAGTCCGCAGTCCCATTCCCTGTTTAAATTGTATTAATAAGTAATAGTATTTTTTTGAAGTAGAATAACCTACTCCGTGGCTCGTAAGACGAGTAATACTCACGTGAATCTACGATTCGCCTGACGTTCCAACTCCTAAATCTGTGGAGAGTAGGAAGAAAAATAATGAGTATAACTCAGTAGGAAGAAACAACAAAAACATTAATATTCTATGAGTCTATACTTACACCCATCCCCGTTGGATTCTCGTAAAGAAGAATCCAACTGACTTACCTTGCCTACAACACATGCAACACGGATAAAAATTGGCTTTACTCGCTACTTTCCGAGCGTAAAATGGCTTAAAAACACTCTTAGATATCCTATAAGACAACTCCAAGTCATATCAAGGTGCATTTATGATCATCTCCAATATTTATGACATGTACACCTCGATCCACACTTTCGTTATGCTTTTTCACTTATGAGACAGCATTAGTTATAACTTCAAACTACTGGGAAAAACATGAAATTATACACCAAACCTCATATACATGCATTCCATGTCCCCACCATCAACACTTTTTAGCATTTGTGGCATTTAAAGCTCCAAATATGATCTGCCACACTTTTTAAACTTTGTGACAGCAGTATATCATGGTTTATATCATCACAAAATGTGACCAAAACATTCCCAAAGTACATATATACAATCCACATCACAACATGATCATCATCACATGTTATCTTGCATACATCATCACATAACAAGATGGAACAGCATATGCAACGCTTTTAAATAAGCTTACAGCAACACAATTCAATATGTATATGCATTAAGCAACAGTTCATAACTAGAAAAAGTGTGGTCTTTTTGACAGCTTATTCTCTTACGATTTTTAAATCTTACGGCTGTTACGGGAGCCACCCATGATCATGATATCGTCTTCCGTGGGGACCCATCATGGAGTATCGCCATAAGGCAGCCTAAAAGGCATGAATTATATTGATTCAATTATTTCTCTTATTTCTTGTTACATGTTTTTCTTATTTTACAAGTGATCATGCACTCAACGTGTATTTTCTACACAAAAACATGTACTACACATGCAACCATTTTTTTTATATTGACATGCATTGCCATCTAAAAGTCGGCTGGTATTTATCATACATCTCATTCACGTCATCATGTTACCAACGATAAACCTCAAGTTCACATCATCATATTATTTAAACACAACTTTAAGTCCATCGAAATACATATAGAGATCGTGTTGATCACATATACATCATCCTGTCGTCTAAATAAAACATTAAATCCATGAAAATATATACATATTCACATCGAGATTGATTTAAATCAAGTAATAAGAAGAGCATGTATTCATAAGATTATAAGAAAGTTAAAAAATATAATCTTACACTAACTCTCCTCCTACCTTAACCGTTATTTAGTTGGGATAGGGATGATGGTCTCTTCTTCCTTTTTTTTTTTTCTTTTCTTGGTTCTCCTTCCTCTTTACTTCTTCCTTGGTTTTGGTTTAATGGAGGATAGAGGTGTGTGAAGAAATGAGATGGTTTAGAGGAGAGGGAAGGGATCGACTAGAATAGGTGGGTCTTTTTTTTTCAACCGAATGGAGATAATGAGAGAGAGAGAGGGAGAGTAGAGATCGACTTGGATAGCCCATCTCTCTCTCTCTCTCTCTCTCTCTCTCTCTCTTTCTCTAATCGATACTACTCCACCCACACCTTCCTTTCTAAAATCTTAACTATCTTCGGTATTTTTCCAACATTCAAAGTATTATGCTAGTATATGTTGCATATTCATAACATCTAGAAGTTCAAGGTCATCTAGAGCTTGATACATGTTCATCAAAGATGAATCCAAAGGTTGGTGTTTTTCACCATGAGTTTAATTCTAACTTGGTGAGCAAATCTTTCTAAATTTGGCGTCATCTATGCACATTAGGTAAGCTTTTGGGAATTTAAATGTCTAATTAATATTCGATTGGGTCTTCCCATTGAGTAGATCGACCTAGGCATATATATAGTCAATCTTCGATCATCTAATTAATCTTGAATCATCAAGTAAATCTAACAGTTAGCATCTCTTGATATTTGTCTTAGAAAGGAAGTATTATTGTTTGTAAGGTATTTACAATATATTCAAAATGGACTAACCAAAAGTGGTTTCAATCAAATAAATTCAAATTTTGAATTCATTTCCTTACTTTGATACTATTCTAAACTTAGTAGTTATCCTTTGATTTCTAGTCACATGTTTGAATTTGAAGAGGATATTCTCATTAGTTATTTCTTTTCAAACCTTCCATTATTATGAATATCTTCTCAATCATTGTGTACTAACCATATAGACCTATGCATGTTACAATTATTCTTTTTTTTAAGCAACAACTATGTGTGATAGGAGAGAGAGTCGATTCTCTCTCTCTCTCCAATGCCTCCCACCAAGTGGGACCTAACATGGTGTTAGTAATTTGCATGCAATATAATTTATGTAATCCTAACAATATTTTCCAATCATTGAAATACTCATATGCATATATATATATATATATATATATATGTAAATAAATAAATATATGTATACATATATCATGCCAATCATATTTTCACATAAAATCATAGAAATCTATAGTATTTTCTTCAATGTGGGGTCCACTTCTATTCCTTATATGAATATGTATTTCATACCAATGTATTTTCACATGAAATCATAATTCCATCTCAACAAAAATATTAATATTTACTATTCAAACATTTACAAAATAATTTGTGCATGCATGCAAATCGTGTACGTAGGCAAAAGACTCGTTAATTCCACTCCTATGGAATTAACAAATGGGTTTTTGACCCCCAACATACTGATTAGTCTAGAATTTTAGGACTAACCTCGACCTATGGAATTAACAAATGGGTTTTTGACCCCCTCAAAAAGAATTTCGTCCCGAAATTTAAAATCATTAAAAGGTAAGGTTAAACCTGTTACCTGAAAACATCTCAGGATATTTTTCCCGAATCACCGACTCTAGCTCCCATGTTGCCTCTTCAGGGCTACGGTGCTGCCATTGGATCTTTACCAAGTGGAGTGTCTTGTTCCGGAGTTCTTCTATTTTTGTATCCAAAACACGTAAGGGCTTCTCATCGTATGTGGTATCCTCATTCAACTGAACCTCTTGCCAGTCTACAATATGTGAAGGATCCGCATGATATTTTCGTAGCATCGAAACATGGAACACATTGTGCACTCCAGTCCATTGTGGCGGTAAGGCAAGTTGATACGCCACTTCTCTGACTCGACCGAGTATTTCAAACGTCCAATGTAACGTGGTGACAATTTCCCTCTTTTGCCAAACCTCTTGATTCCAGGTCGTGAGCAGACCCGAAGGAACACATGCTCCCTCTCCTGAAATTCAAGTGGTCTCCTTCGGTTATCTACATACTATTTTTGTCTATTTTGAGCCGTCACAAGACTTTCCTTGATCTGTCGGACAATGTTTGTGGTTCGCAGCACAACATCTTGTCCCATCATGCTCTTTTCACTGACCTCAGCCCAACATAAAGGTGTTCTATAAGGCCTTCTATAGAGAGCTTCATAAGGTGCCATACCGATACTGAATTGGTGACTATTATTATATGCGAACTAAATAAAAGGTAGCTGGTCGCATCAGCTCCCTTGAAAATCCATCGCACATGCCCTAAGCATATCCTCCAGAATCTGTATTGTTCTCTCTGACTATCTGTCTGCTTGCGGGTGGTATGCCGTGCTCGAATGGAGTTTCGTACCTATAGCTTCTTGGAAACTCTCCCAGAATTGAGATGTGAACAAAGGATCTCGATCCGACATAGTAAACAATGGCACGTTATGATGTACCACAATTTCCTTTATATACAGAACACCAAGTGCTGCTATTCTATCTGTTTGTTTAGTGGGAAGAAAATGTGCAGACTTTGTGCGTCTGTCCACTATTACCCAAATACTGTCATAATGTTATTTGGTTTTGGGGGTAATCCTCTCCCAAAGTCCATATTTATGAAATTCCACTTCCATTCGGCAATGTCCAACGGTTTTAGTGGCCCCGCTGGCCTTTGGTGTTCAATCTTCACTTGTTGACATATGAGGCACTTTGCTACATACAAAGCCACGTCCCTCTTCATATCCTTCCACCAAAATTGTCTCTTCAGATCCTGGTTCATCTTGGTACTCCTAGGTGTATGGAAAAGGTGGATTCATGTGCCATTGTCAGGATTTCCTTCCTGAGTTCTTCCTTGTCCGGCACACATATTCTTCCCTTGAATAGCATTCTACCGTCACTTCCAGTGATCCATCCCTCTGGTGCATCATCAGCCTGGATTCTAGTTTTAATCTCTTAGAGCGAGGCATGCCTCTAAGACTTTCCTCGTCATGATAGGTTCTGCCATCACATGAGCCAGATATACCATATCTGTCCCTCTCACTACTCGAAATCGAAGTCCGCTGTTGTTTCCATCATTCTAATAGTTGCCAGAGTTTCGTGACTCTTTCTACTTAGAGATCAGCCACCAAGTTAGCATTTCCTGGATGGTAGTTCAACGTGAAATCATAGTCTTTCAGGAACTCTAACCATCTCCTCTGACGCAGAGTCAGTTCTTTCTGCGTAAAAATGTATTTTAGGCTTTTGTGGTCTGAGAAGACTTCGAACATTTCTCCATACACGTAGTGTCGCCACAACTTTAGCACAAAAACTACTGCTGCCAACTCGAGGTCATGAGTCACGTAATTCTTCTCGTGGTTCTTCAGTTGTCGCGATTCATATGCTACAACCCTTCCTTTCTGCATAAGGGCTCCTCCCAGTCCTCCTAGTGATGCATCACAGTATACTGTATATTCGATTCCTGTCTCAAGGGTTGCCAGAATTGGAGTGGTTATCAACCTTGTCTTGAATTCCTCGAATGATTTTTTGCATTTCGAGTTTCACTCGAACTAGACTCCCTTCCTTGTCAGTCTAGTCAATGGCGCTGCTATTCGTGAAAAGTTTTCCCCGAAGCTCCGGTAATATCCTGCCAAGCCCAAGAAGCTTCGGATTTCATAAACATTCCTAGATCTCTCCCATCCAACACCATCGCTATTTTATCAGAGTCCACTGTGATACCCTACTCCGATATGATATGCCCCAGAAATAGAACCTCGGTCATTCAAAAAAAAACTACATTTACTTTTCTTTGCATAGAGCAGGTGCTCACTGAGAGTTTGTAGAACTATTTTTAGATGTTTCTCATGTTCCTCCACAGTCTTCGAGTATACCAGTATATCATCTATAAAGACTACCACAAAACAATCCAGGTAGTGCCGAAACACTCTGTTCATTAAATCCATGAACGCTGCCGGTGCATTAGTTAGCCCGAAGGGCATTCCTAAGAATTTAAAATGACTATCGCGGGTCCTGAATACCGTCTTCTTAATATTTTTCTCCCTGATTTTGAGCTGATGGTAGCCCGATCGTAGATCAATTTTCAAAACGTGCTTGGCTTCTTTCAGTTGATCGAAGAGGTATTCAATCCTTGGCAGTGGATATCTATTCTTGATGGTCACCTTATTAAGTTGATGGTAATCCACACATAATCTCATTGATCCGTCTTTCTTCTTCACAAACAACACTAGTGCTCCCCATAGTGATGCGCTGGGTCTAATGAACTCCAATTGTTGTAGTTCCCGAAGTTGCTTGTCCAACTCCTTGAGTTCCTGAGGTGCCATCCGGTAAGGCAGAATTGAGATCTCCTTCGTACCTGGTTAGGCTTCTATCTCGAACTCGATCCCTCTATGAGGAGGAAGTCTTGGGAGTTCTTCAGGAAACACATCTTCGTAGTCATTGACTACCAGAATATTAACCCTTGCTGGTGCCAGGATATTTGCTTCTTCCAGGAATGCTAGTAGAGCTCGATGCTGACTAGTGAGACGTTGCCTGACCATTCCTGTCCTGAGTGGATCGATGATATTTTCTTTATCTCCAAGGATAGATAACTTTTGTCCCTTCGGAGTGGTAAATGTGACCTTTCTGTTAAGACAATCTAGTATGACTCTATAGGAGGACAACCGGTCCATTCCCAAGATTACATCATACTCCGTCATCTTCATGACAATAAGATCTACTGCCAGTTCATGATTGGCAAAAATAATGGGACAACTTTTACAAACTTTGTTCAAGACAATAGTCTGCCCTAGAGGGGATGCTATATACAATGAATATCCCAAAGTTGTAACTTCTAGACCAAGGGTTACAGCAAAATGTACAGATATAAGAGAATGCGTTGGACCAGAATCAAAAGTATCTTAGCCCATGAGCTATAAATGAGAAATCTACCTTCAATGGCGGTGACTTCTGCTTTCACCTCTGGGAGCGCTAGGTAATTGACATGACCTTGGATTCGTTGTGGCTCCTGTGACATCCCTCCGCTGATCTCCAACGTCAGACAAGTGAGGCATATAAACTCTACATTTATCTCCTCAAAAGAATACGACTTTGATTCTCCCTAAGGATAATAACTAACTTCTTACCATCTAATGATATAATGTTATTTGATAAAATGTCTATCAATCCACTTTTAGGATCATATCACACTTCAACATCTCCGAAGAGACCAAACCAACCAAAGGTTCCCGAATAATTCACGTCACATAGACTTACTAGTTCCATAAGGACCGACTGACTTCCCTTAAGAAGTCGATACACATAATACGAACACAAGGTGTTCCAACCATGAACGCTTAATACATTCGGTTAAACCAGCACGATGCTCGGATCATTGTAGTCGTGCCACGTGTACGTCACATCATTTTCCACCAATTAAACTCTTTCAATTGGTACTTGCACTTTCATTCTTACCACGTCAAAAATATGTATTCACCATCAATATTTTGATTAAATTTGTCATGTCGCTTCGAGTGCCAACGTAGCAAGAAGCAACAATTAGGGTTTTACTAATAGCAAGCCTAATTTATAACTATATACACACAGTTCAGTTATACATTAGGATTTAGTTATTTAACCCTTACCCCAAAAGAAAAGAGAAGAACGAGTTTTAAATCCAAAACTATTCAAACACATTTGGTTAAACACACATCCTTACGAAATCATACTTTGGAAAACAAAAGGTCAGAAATGAAGAAAACTCATAACACACAAGCCCAATAAATCTAGAACTTGCGCTCTGATACCAACTGTAACGACATAATCCTAGGGTCCATGACCCATGCCCGGTCCACTAGACCCTAAGCCCAGTCCGTTAGAAAAAGAGTTACAATTCCCTCAAATAATTTTTTTTATAAATCAGAGTTAAATCAATACCCAGTTCTCAGAGACTAAGTGTTCTCTAAAGATTAGTCTTATCAAATAAATAAATGTAATGAGAGAAAGAGAGAGTCTATCAAGATTGCTCTCTGGTTACACTCTACTCTCTCTCCTACAAGTTTACATGAAAAATTCTTGGGTAAAGGTTTCCCAAAACTCCATATTGGTTCATCAGGTAAACATAGAGTTCATGAGTTTAAAACCAGCACTTATACACTTGATATAAAATGAAATGGGAAGCATGACTGCAAGTAAATACTAACTCATTCTTAAGGAAAACCTCAACCTTTAATCCATCGATAAATAGAGACATTCATGAACTACTCCAAAACCAAGTACTTTGAAAAGTAAAACCATTTAATACGAAATCCGTAGTCCCATTCCTTGTTTAAATGGTATTAATAAGTAATAGTGTTTTTTCGAAGTAGAATAACCTACTCCATAACTCGTAAGTCGAGTAATACTCCCGCGAATCTACGAACTGCCTGACGTTCTAGCTCCTGGATCTGTGGAGAGTAGGAAGGAAAAATAATGAGTATAACTCAGTAGGAAGAAATAACGAAAACATTAACATTCTATGAGTCTATACTTATACCCATTCCCCGTTGGATTATCGGAAAGAAGAATCCAACTGACTCACCTTGCCTATGACACATGCAACATGGATAATAATTAGTTTTACCCGTTACTTCCTGTGCCCAAAATGGCCTAGAACCACTCTTGGATATCCCATAAGACAACTCCAAGTCACATCAAGGAGTATTCATGATCATCTCCACTACTTATGACACGTACACTTCAATCTACAACTCTATCACCCTTTTTCACTTATGAGACAATATCAAATGTAACTTCAAGTCATTAGGAAAAAACATGAAAATTTACATCGAACCTCATATACATGCATTCCATGTTTCCACTATCGATACACCTTAGTGTTAGCTGGCATTCAATGCTCTAACTACGATCTGCCACGCTTTTTAAACTTTGTGAAAACAACATTTCATGGCTCACATCATCATAAAAATGTGACCGAAACATTCCCAAAATATATATATATATATATAAAATCCATAACACAACATGATCATCATTGCATATTAATTTGCATAAATCATCACTAAATAATGTTGAAACAGCATACGCAACGCTTAATGATAAGCATAAAGCAACACATTTCAAAATGTATAAGCATTCAGCATCGTTTTATAACGAGAAAAGCGTGATCTTTTTGACAGCTTATTCTCTTTACGATTTTTTAATCTTACGGCTATTACGGGTGCCACCTACGATCGTGGAATCGTCTTCCGTGGGGAACCCATCATGGGGTATCGCCAGAAGGTCGCCTAAAAGGCACGAATCATTTAGATTCAAAATATTTCTCTTGTTTCTTGTTATATGTTTTTCTTTTTTCACAAGTGATCATGCACTCAGCGTGTATTTTCTACACATAAATATGTAACACGCATACAAATAATCATTTGATATAGACATGCATCACCATATGAAAAACAGCTAGAATCATTACACATCATCTTCATTTTAACATGCTATATACAAAAAATTCAAGTTCATTAAACCAAACAACCACATCAATATCGATTCACGTTACACACATCATCATAGTATTAAATCACGAATTCAAGTTCATGGAAAAATATATCTACATTAAGGTTGATTTTGATCTTATGCACTTCAATATATAATCTAAGTAAGCTATCGAATCCATGAGAATACATGACCACATCATGATCGATTTACAACAAAACAATATAGTAAACATGAAATCATAAGATTATAAAGAAGGTTACACTATATAATCATAAACACTCATCCTCCTACGTTAACCACGATCTAGTTAGAGTAGGGATGATGATCTCTTCTTCTTTTCTTCTCTTTGGTTCTCCTTCTTCCTCACTTCTTCCTTAGCATAGGTATAATGGAGAATATTGGTGTGTGAAGAGGAGAGATAGTTTAGAGGGTAAGGGGTGAAATCGGCTAGCTTTTATGTCTTTTATATTTTTTTTTGTTTCAACCAAATGGAGAGAATTAGAGAGAAAGGGAGGGTAGAGATTGACTTGGACAGCCCATCTCTCACCAAATCGAAATCTACACTATCTCACCTTCCTTTCTAAAATTCCATCCAACTTTGGTATTTTTTCCTCCATTCAAAATATTATGCTAGAGTGTATAACATGATCATAACATTTTGATGTTCAAAGTTATCTAGAACTTAACACATGTCCATCAAAATGGATCCTAAGGTTAGTATTTTTTACCATGAGTTTAATTCTAACTTGGTGAACAAATCTTTCTAATTTTGGTGTCATCTATGCATAATAGGTAAGTTTTTGGGAATTTAATGGTCTAACCTATATTTGGTTTGGTCTTCCCTTGTATAGATCGACTATGACATATATATATGTCAATCTTTGAATCATCTAATTAATCTTGACTCATCAAGTGAATCCAACGGTTAGCATCCCTTGATATTTTTCCTAGTAAGGAAATATTATTATTGTTAGTAATATATTCAAAATGGACTAACCAAAAGTGGTTTTCAATCAAATAAATTCGAATTTTGAATTCATTTCCTTACTTAGACTTGGTAGTTATTCTTTTGACAAATTAGTCACATGTTTACAATTAGAGAAGATATTCTCATTGATTGTTTGTCAAACCTTCCATGTATATAGATATCTTTCAATCAATAAGTATTAACCAAATATATATATATATATATATATATGTATATATATATATATATATATATATATATATATATATATATGTATATATATATATATATATGTATATATATTTACATAAATATTTTTATTGCATGCATGTAGTCTTTTAGGTTACAAAATATGCTAATAGAGAGAGGTAGGATCGATTCTCTCTCTTTCTCTCTCAGTTTTTCTCTCCAATGCCTCCCACCTTGTGGGACCCATTGTGTCATTATCATCTTGTATGCAATGTGATTAGTGTGATCCTGAGAATATTTTCTAATTAATTAAATTCTCACATGCATATATATATGTAAATAAATATGTACATATATATAGCTATCAAACCAACATGTTTTCACATGAAATAATAGAAATCTAGGCTCTTTCTTCAACGTGGGGTCCATCCTTTCCTTCCTTATATGAATATGTACTTTATATCAACATATTTCACATGAAATCATAAATCTAACTCACTAAAACTATTAATATTTACTATTTAATCACATGCAAAATGAACTCATGCATGCATGAAATCGTATACGTAGGCAAGTGACTCGTTAATTCCACCCCTATGGAAATTAACATATGGGTTTTTGACACCCAACATACTGATTAGTCCAAAGTTTCAGGACTAATCTCGACCTATGGGCCTGGGCCCATCTTGGTCCATTTCTACAGTATAAGGAAAATAAATTCTCGGGTGTTACATCTTCACCCCCTCTAAAGAATTTTGTTCCGAAATTCAAAATCATTTAAAAGGTAAGGTTAAATCAGTTACCTGAAAACACTTTGGGGTATTTTTCCTGAATCACCGACTCTAGCTCCCATGTTGCCTCTTTAGGGCTATGGTGCTGCCATTAGATCTTTACTAGATTAAGTGTCTTGTTCCGAGGTTCCTGTATTTTTGTATCCAAAACACGTTTGGGCTTCTCCTCGTATGTGGTATCCTCATTCAACTGAACCTATTGCCAGTCTATGACATTCAAACGGTCCAATGTAACGTTGTGACAATTTTCCTCTTTTTACAAGCTTCTTGATTCCAGGTCGTGGGCTGACCCTAAGGAACATATGCTCCCCCTCCTGAAATTCAAGTGGTCTCCTTCGGTTATTAGCATTCTACTTTTGTCTATTTTGAGCAGTCACCAGCCTCTCCTTGATCAGCCAAATGATCTCCGTGGTTCGCTGCATGACATCTAGACCCATCATGCTTTTTTCACTGACCTCGGCCCAACATAAAGGTGTAACACCATGAAAATTCTTGTGTGGGCCTTGAAAAAAACCTATGGGTTGGGCCCATGATTTTGTGCACACCCAATGTGGGGTGGCATGTGTGAAGAGAGCATGGCAACTGAAGCCATGCATGTGAAAGGAAGTAATGCCACACGTGACTTTGTGTGATGAGTGAGAGGTTGACGGATTGATTCTAACCTTTAATTAAACTAGTACCTCATGCATAAGATGAGATGAAGAGCGTATGTTTTTACGTAAGACTTTACATGCATACATGCATGCACATGAAAAATGGCACGTGCACTAAGGTACATGTGTATGTATACGAGTGTATATATATATAGATATATAATATTATTATTATTATTATTTTACGTAAATGATTAATGCAAAGTATATATATATAAGGGGTCATACATGATCTAATTAAATTAACTTATGCAAATAGGGTACGTATAGGTGGGGACATACAAATCTTAGGTGTGTATATATATATATATATGTGTGTGTGTGTGTGTGTGAGTATGTATATAAGACCGTGTGGACCCCACCCATGCAAAAAATGTGTGTAACCTAGAGAGAAATAACTAAGTCTTGGGGATTACTCTAGGTTGGTTGGGAATGAGATATTTTAAGAAACAAGTTGTGGAGAAGATCTTAGAGTTTTGAAAAAAAAATATAGAAAGAGAAAGAGAGAGAGAGAGTGTGGTCGATCCCTCCATAAGAGAGGATCGACCCACACATGTTAAATTCTTTAGGAATCCTATTTTTACACAAAACTTAGAAAACTTACCCCAAATTAAAAGTAGGGTTATTTTTGGTAATCTAGTAAGGTTTGGGACCATTCAAACTATTGGATCTAATCTTGGGACACTTGTGAACATCCTAGTGGGTCCTTATAAATTTTAAGAAATCAATTTGACACAAACAAGGGCCACATTGTGAAGGTCAGCCAAACTAAAGAGGAGGTCGATCTCTCCTCAATTATTTCTCTAAAAATTAGTTAACTAATTAGCTAAACCTTCTCACTTGGATAATCCTAGAATACTAGGGTTTTAACAAAGTTGAAATAATATAAACCCTTGGATGGTGATCAAGTGATCACCACCATTCAATCTTAGAAATCCCAAACCGTGTAGCTTTATGGGAGTAGTTTTCCTTATCAAAAAGATTTCTAAATCTCTATCTTTGGTCAAAGAAAATATTTAGGGAAGTGAGAAGAGTTTTAGGAGTTCTTAGAGATAGAGAAAATCTAGGGAGAGAAAGAGAGATCGACTATACTAGGGCCGATCCCTCCACATCTCTCACTTTAGGAGAGAAGCGAGAACAAAAAAAAAAGAGAAGAGAGGGAGAAATCGGCAGCAGCCCTAGGGCCTGGTTTGGTGTATTTTTCTTCTCCAAAAACTTAGAGAAACTTCAAGGTTCTAAAGCTTAGAGAAAGGAGAAGAAGTCAGTAGATCAACCGTCACTAAGTTGCGCGGTAAATGTAGGGAAAAACGTGGGTAGTTGTGAGTATGAACATACTTATTTCCTCTTTGATTTGTAGTTGATTATATGTTAATGAAGGGTTGTTTTCCATAAACTAATATATATACATATATATTACATATTTCATGATGTTTAAATTCCATGAAAAATAATGAAGAAAACATTCAGTTGAAAACCTAATAAGAGATCTTGAGAAGTGATGCATGGTTTGATGGGTTATTCCAAGCTATGTCCTCCAAGGTGAGGGATTCCTGCAGAAGATTGTACGATGTACGATGGAAAGAGAAACCTAATGATTTAAACAAGAAAGCGAACCAATCGTTCTGTCTGAAACCTTCAGTAATGTAGAAGATTTTTATTTTGATTGTTGCTATTCAATATATGAATTTTATATGTTTGTTATGATATTGTACTGTGTTAGATGATTTATGAATCCCTACTGAGCATAGGCTCACCCCGTTCATTCATCTTTCACAGATTAGTGAAAGGAATTCATCGGAACGTGAGTTGCGGCATGTTTGAAGAGGAAAAAGACTAGGTAGGTCTTCTATGATACATTACTTTTGTTTATTTGTCTTGAATAGGGTTAAGGAATTTACTTGGACAAAATGGGAAGCTTTGAGGTTGTTTTTAGCTTAATCTCATTTTTTAACAGTATGCTGGGTTTACTGACCAGCAGTTAGATTTTGAACCATATCTGATATTTTATGTAATGGATAAAAATTTCATTTATATCTCTAGAATCTTGAGATCCAGGAGAGTTTTCAGTAAAAGATTCATAATTTTTAGATGTGTTTAAGTCATGTCTTCCTATTTTATAATTTGAACTATGCGTATTGAAATCTATCACTATGTGCGCATGTGTTGGATTTAGCCTGATTTTTGGGTGAATTCTTAGGGAATTGGACTTAGACCAAACACAAAAGTCGTGTGCACTGAGTCTAGTTTCAGAGGGAATTAACGGAACATGATTCTGATACCAGAGTGCAAATTATAAATTTTTAACTGAACACCATGCAGAACCCATCTGTCAAATGGGGTTTAATAAACGTGTTATTTTATGTACGTTTTTTTGCATAAAGATATTTAAAAAATAACGTGAGTATGTAGACATATTTTTTAACAAAACCCCAGAAGGTGCTACTATTTTGAACACTTATTACATAGCGTGGTGTCTGGCAAATTTATAAACTCACTGCTGGTATGTTTTAAGAAATAAAGAGGCATAAAGCATGTGGACCCTAGAAACCTAGTCAGACTCAATGACTTGCGTGGGCCTACGAACATGCCTAACCATATTAAGTTTTTGTTTGAAAACCCTGATTTAGACATGGGCCCTATTTGACCTAATTGACTAAGGTCCAAGCCCAGTTTTGTTGGGTCTAAATCGACCAAGCCCAAGAGAGATGGACCAAAACACATTTCCAAACCCGCTTAATTAATGTTTTGGGCTTTGGATGTTTGCACACGTGTGATGTAAGTATGCCCAAGGTACGGGATGTTACAAAAGGTGTTCTGCAAGGTTTTCCGTAGAGAGCCTCATAAGGTGCCATACTGATACTGGATTGGTAGCTATTATTATATGCGAATTGGATAAACGGTAGCTGATCGCACTAGCTCCCTTGAAAATCCATCGCACATGCCCTAAGCATATCCTGCAGAATCTGTATGGTTCTTTCGGACTGTCTGTCTGTCTGCTGGTGGTATGCCATGCTCAAGTGGAGTTGCGTTCCTATAGCTTCTTAAAAACTTCCCAGAACTGAGATGTGGACAACGGATCTCAGTCCGACACAATAGACAATGGTACGCCATGGTGTACCACAATTTCCTTTACATATAGAACACTCAGAGCTGCAATTGTGTCCATTTGTTTAGTAGGAAGAAAATGTGCATACTTTGTGAGTCTATCCACGATTACCCAGATACTGTCATAATGTTGTTTGGTTTTGGGTAATCCTCTCACAAGGTCCATATTTATGAAATCCCACTTCTACCCGGCGATATCTAATGGTTTCAGTGGTCCCGTTGGCCTCTGGTGTTTCATCTTCACTTGCTGACAAATGAGGCACTTTGACATATATAAAGCTACATCCCTCTTCATACCCTTCTACCAAAATTGTCTCTTCAGATCCTGGTACATCTTGGTACTCCCTGGGTGTATAGAAAAGGTGGATTCATGTGCCATCGTCAGGATCTCCTTCCTGAGTTCATCCTTGTCCGGGACACATATTATTCCCTTGAATAAGATTCTACCGTCACTTCCTGTGGTCTATCCCTCTAGCGCATCATCAGCCCGGATTTGGGTTTTAACCTCCTGGAGCGAGGTGTCCTGTTGTTGTGCCTCTATGACTTTCTCATGATGACGGGTTCAGCCACTACATGAGCAAGATATGCCATGTCCGTCTCTCTCACTACTCGAAGATCGAAGTCCACTATTGTTTCCATTATCCTAATAGTTGCCAGAGTTTCGTGACTCTTTCTGCTTAGAGCGTCTGCCACCACGTTAGCCTTTCTGGGATGGTAGTTTAACGTGAAGTCATAGTCCTTCAGGAAATTTAACCATCTCCTCTGACGCAGATTCAGTTCTTTCTGCGTAAAAACATATTTCAGGCTTTTGTGGTCTGAGAAGACTTCGAACTTCTCTCCGTAAAAGTAGTGCCTCCATAACTTCAACACAAAAACTATTGCTGCCAACTCAAGATCATGAGTCGCGTAGTTCCTCTTCTGGTTCTTCAGTTGTCGTGATGCATATGCTACAACCTTTCCTTACGGCATAAGGACTACTCCTAGTCCTCCTCGTGATGCATCACAATATACTGTATATCCGATTGTTGTCTCAGGGGTCGCCAGAATTGGAGCGGCTATTAACCTTGTCTTCAATTCCTCGAATGATTTTTCACATTCCGGGTTCTACTCAAACTTAACTCATTTTCTTATCGGCTTCGTCAGTAGAGCTGCTATTCTGGAAAAGTTTTCCACAAACCTCCGATAATATCCTGCCAAACCCAAGAAGCTTCGAATCTCATAGACATTCCTAGGTTTTTCCTATCCGACCACCACTGCTATTTTATCGGAATCCACTGCTATCCCCAGAAATAGAACCTCGGTCATTCAAAAACTACATTTACTTTTCTTTGCATAGAGCTGGTGCTCTCTGAGAGTAGAACTATTTTTAGATGTTCCTCATATTCTTCCACAGTCTTCGAGTATGCCAGTATATCATCTACAAAGACTACAACAAAATAATCTACATGAACGCCACCGGTGCAATGGTTAGCCCGAAGGGCATTCCTAAGAATTCAAAATGACTATAGTGGGTCCTGAATGCCGTCTTCTTAATATCTTTCTCCCTGATTCTGAGCTGATGGTAGCCCGATCGCAGATCAATTTTCGAAAAGTGCTTGGCTTTCTTCAGTTGATCAAAGAGGTCTTCAATCCTTGGCAGTGGATATCTATTCTTGATGGTCACCTTATTAAGTTGACGATAATCCACACATAATCTCGTTGATCCGTCCTTCTTCTTCACAAACAACACTAGTGCTCCCCATGGTGATGCGCTAGGTCTAATGAACCCCAATTGTTGTAGTTCCCGAAGTTGTTTGTCCAACTCCATAAGTTCCTGAGGTACCATCCGGTAAGGCAGAATTGAGATTTCCTTCATACCTGGTTGGATTTCTATCTCGAACTCGATCCCTCTATGAGAAGGAAGTCCTGGGAGTTCTTCAGGAAACACGTCTTTGTAGTCATCGACTACTGGAATATTAACCCTTGCTTGTGCCGGGATATTTTCTTCTTCCAGGAATGCTAGTAGAGCTCGATGCTGACTAGTGAGACATTGCCTGACCATTCCCATCCTGAGTGGATCGATTATCTTCTCTTTATCTCTAAGGACAGATAACCTTTGTCCCTCCGGAGTGGTAAATGTGACCTTTCTATTAAGATAATCCAGTATAACTCTGTAGGAGGACAACCAGTCCATTCCCAAGATTACATCATACTCCATCATCTTCATAACAATAAGATCTACTGTCAGTTTATGATTGGCTAAAATAATGGGACAACTTTTACAAACTTTGTTCAAGACAATAGTCTGCCCTAGAGGGGATGCTATATGTAACGAATATCCCAAAGGTGTAACTTCTAGATCAAGGGCTACAACAAAATGTACAGATATGAGAGAATGTGCTGGACCAGAATCAAAAGTATCTTAGCCCATGAGCTACAAATGAGAAATCTACCTCAATGGCGGTGACTTTTGCTTTCACCTCTGGAGCGCCAAGTAATTGACATGACCTTGGATTCGTTGTGGCTCCTGTGACATCCCTCCGCTGATCTCTAATGTCAGACAAGTGAGGCATATAAACTGTACGTTTATCTCCTCAAAAGAATACGACTTTGATTCTCCCTAAGGAGAATGACTAAATTCTTACCATCTAATGATATAATGTTATTTGATAAAATGTCCATTAATCCACTTTTAGGATCATATCACACTTTAACGTCTCCGAAGAGACCAAACCAACCAACGGTTCCCAAATAATTCACGTCACATAGACTTACTAGTTCAATAAGGACTGACTGACTTCCCTTAAGAAGTCGATACACATAATACGAACACAAGGTGTTCTAACCACAGACGCTTAATACATCAGGTTAGACCAGCACGATGCTCGGATCATTGTAGTCGTGCCACGTGTACGTCACATCATCTTCCACCAATTAAACTCTTTCAATTGGTACTTGCACTTTCGTTCTTACCACGTCATAAATATGTGTTCACCATCAATATGTTGATTAAATCCGTCATGTCGCTCCGAGTGACAACCTAGCAAGAAGCAATAACTAGGGTTTTACTAACAGCAAGCCTAATTTATAACTATATACACACAGTTCAGTTATGCATAAGGCTTTAAAATAAGCTTTTTCATTTCCGCTTTGTGCCTCCATCTCCTTTCGGAACGCCAAAAGAAAAGAGAAGAACGAGTTTTAAATCCAAAACTATTCAAACACATTTGGTTAAACACATATACTTACGAAATCATATTACGGAAAACAAAAGGTCAGAAACGAAGAAAACTCATAACACACAAGCCCAGTAAATCTGGAACTTGCGCTCTAATACCAACTGTAACGACCCGACCCTAGGGTCCATGACCCATGCCCGGTCCACTAGACCCTAAGCCTAGTCTGTTAGAAAAAGAGTTACAATTCCTTCAAATATTTTTTTAAAAAAAAACAGAGTTAAATCAACACCCAGTCCTCAGAGACTAAGTGTTCTCTAAGTGTCCATCAAGATCGCTCTCTCGTTACACTCTACTCTCTCTCCTACAAGTTTACATGAAAATTCTTGGGTAAAGGTTTCCTAAAACTCCATATCGATTCATCAAGTAAACATAAAGTTCATGAGTTTAAAACCAACACTTATACACTTGATAAAAAATGAAATGGGAAGCATGACTGCAAGTAAATACTAACTCATTCTTAAGGAAAACCTCAACCTTTAATCCATCGATAAATAAAGGCATTCATGAAATACTCCAAAATCAAGTACTTTGAAAAGTAAAACCATTTAATACGAAATCCGTAGTCCCATTCCCTGTTTAAATGTTATTAATAAGTAATAGTGTTTTTTCGAAGTAGAATAACCTACTCCGTAGCTCGTAAGTCGAGTAATACTCCCGTGAATCTACGATCCACCAGATGTTCTAACTCCTAGATCTGTGGAGAGTAGGAAGGAAAAATAATGAGTATAACTCAGTAGGAAGAAACAATGAAAACATTAACATTCTATGAGTCTGTACTTACACCCATTCCCCGTTGGATTCTCGTAAAGAAGAATCTAACTGACTCACCTTACCTACGACACATGTAACACGGATAATAATTAGTTTTACCCGTTACTTTTCGTGCCTAAAATGGCATGGAACCACTGTTGGATATCCCATAAGACAACTCCAAGTCACATCAAGGTGTATTCATAATCATCTCCAATACTTATGGCACGTACACCTCAATCTACAACTCTATCACCCTTTGAAAGTCTAAATGCGCCCTACGGTTAATGAATTAATCGTATGTCAATGTGACTAATAGTTAAGGATCACACAATCACCTAATAAAAATTATTAAGGTGATAAACAGTAAAACAATAATCTTTTAATAAGGAGATTGACTTATTTGATTCTTAATGTGCGGAATTAAGAACAAGAATCGAATATTTCAATCTCACAACAAGTATGAAAATATGCACAAGAGATTTTGTTAATGAGGAAACCCAAATTAGAAAAAACCCCGGGACCTAGTCCAGCAAAAATCCACTAAGAGTTATTGAAAACATATAACCCGATTTACCACTCGATGGACACGACTTACGAATCCCTCTACGCTTCAATCAGCTACAGTGTATAGTTCTTCCACAAATTCGAACCTCACGAATTTGCCTCTTAGTTGATTATCAATTCTCATGCATACAACTTAGAGTCCACCAAGCCAACGTGAATGACCTGCGCATATAATCCGAATCCACGAACCAACGCCTCCCACAAAATGATGCGTCTCCAACTTAAACTCCACAAGTCCCGCACCTTGAACCAACACTCGACTCCACGAGTATTTTACCACGAACTTGAATCTTCAAGCTCAACCACCGGAAATCTACCGGCAACAAAACTCACGTTTTGATTTAAAATGGGAAGGATTAAACCATGTACAATAAGCTTGGAAGTTAAAGGTTTAGAGTTGAAACTCTCCAATAACTTGTTGTTGAATAAGGTGAATGGTTGATTTGAACATGAATGAATCAACCATATTTATAATGGTGATTCTCAGATCTATATCTAAAATGCACTAAGTGTAATGAGTGCATTTCTAGATCTAAATCTAAGACACATCATTTGCAAGGAGTGTATTCTTGGATCTAATCCATGACAGCCTCATTCCACTAGGAAGAGCTCCCCACTAACTCTTGTAATCACTTATAACCTAATAAGGTCGAACATGGGGTTTAATAGAAAATGAAAAATCCAAAAAGAGAACTTTTTCGTGCAGATCTAGGCGATGCTTTCGTAAGCAGCAAGTTGCTTTCGAAAGCAGCAAGGGTACTTTCGAAAGCAAGAAGCCTGATTTCGAAATCTAAGTCATCTGGAGACACCAAAACAGCTTGCTTTCGAAAGCACTAAGTTCCTTTCGAAAGCAAAGTAGCCTGTCAGCTTTTAGCATACTTTGCTTTTAAAAGCACTAAGTTGCTTTCGAAAACAAAACAATCTGACAACATTCAGCACACTTTGCTTTTGAAAGCAGCACCTTACTTTCGAAAGCAGCTTTTGGTCACAGCACGTTTGGTATTAAGTTTATAAGTCACTTACCATCCTAAGATGAGTTCCGGTGGTGAGTTGGGCTTCTTGGAGTCTTTTCTTCGCAACGAACTGAACCACGACTCACTAACTCTAACTCAAGTTACATTGACCTTCTTGAGTTAACTTTGACACGAAATTTGATAAATATTACATGAGAGAACTCATAGACCTAACAATCTCCCCCTTTGTCATTTTCTTAACAAATCCATATATAAGAAAAGAATAAAAAGATCCCTTTACAGCTCGTACTTTCTTACACATGACTCAATTGAACTTAAAACACGAATTGTCTTAAACAACCTGTTTCCTGCACATGCTCACAAAACAAATCAATGAAACTTATAAAATATTAAATACAAACCTTGAAGAATGTTTAGAGCAATTAATGAGAGTAGAGATAATATCTCTCCCCCTTTGTCAAAGCTTCTCCCATCTTAGGATATCTTTCAATAGTGGTGAGTTAAGCTTTGCACAAGTGTTCTCTCCTTCACTTTAAGTCTTCAAGGATTAGAAATGTAGAGACAACTTGCTAACTCTTATTGACCAACTTAACTTCGATTTGACACGCAAATTGACAAAACCCATAATGGAACTTATAGACCTTACAATCTGCCCCTTTGTCAATTTCGTGACAAAACCCATTTATAAGACTCAATGAGAGATAAAGGCAAAACTCTCCCAAACAAATAGAGACATTAAACTCTATAGGGTGTCTTTGACTTATTTCCTGCACATGTCCACAAGACACATTAAGGTACCATGGAAGTCATGAATATAAATAATGAATAAGCTTTCTATCCCCCTTGATAAGTGCTACAAAAATCTCTCCCCCTATGTGATATATCTCCTATCATATAGTACTCCCCTTGCAAAGTCAAGAACATAAAATTTTCCCCCTTTTTGTCACAAATAGATAAAGAATAGAAGACAACAAAAGTACAAGGAGAAACTGAGAAAGACAATGTATGAAAATACAAATACAAGCCAACTAACCATAAGAATAAATATCTAACTAGCTTTCAGCCAAGGAGATAGTTAGATAGAAAAAAAAATATGGTGGAAGGTAAGTAAAAACATATCACACACCACAAAATTTATCAAAGCTAGCTACAAAGTGTATCAGAGCTAAGGTAAGAAATAAAAGCACGGTATGTGAGACTATCCTGGTTTTGAAAATCAATGAAAAAAATGCATATTTTTAGATTTTTCAAATATTAATCTAACGCAAAAATAAATGAGCATGCATGCACAAATATATCCAATTAAACAAATCATGCAAGCTCCCCCTCAACCAGATCATGAGAAAGATTTAAATCTTAAAACTGATCTGGTTCAACATGCATCAACAATCAACAAATCTACACTATCAATGTATCCAAGTAGACATTTTTTGTTGTATCCATATCATGTTGTCAAGGCTATCAATAATATAATACACAATCAAAATCAAAATTTCTTAATCATGTAATTACAAAAAATTATTCAAATATAGCCAAATTAGTTCTCAATCATGAAAATCACAACACTCAATATCCTAATTATGGTGTATGTGTGTTTGAGAGAACAATATCATTATGTGAGACTATCCTAAAAGGAAAATAAGATGAGGTTGTCCATATTACTAATTTCTCCAAATCTGAACCTTACCCAGCATGAAGGAACCATCTCACTTTGTTACCTATTAATGACCTTCATGTTTGAGTTTGAATGAAACTTGAGGAACTCAAGAGCATGAGACATAGATCACCAACTTGCTTTTAATATTTTCTTTGAACTTGCAAGCGACTCTTATCCGAGGAGTCACAACCAAGAAAGTACCCATATTGGAAGCAAGTGGATCACTACGAGGTCAATGATGAAGAATATAGAACATCGAGTTCCCAATCTTTTCGTGGGATCTCACTCTTTTTTATGTTCAAACACCGAGTTCAACATTTTTACGAGAACTCACTCTTTTGGTGTTTCACCAAGCTCAAAATCTTTTACGAGAGCTTACTATTTTGGTGAAGTTTCATAACAAGATATAACAATATTTTTACAGTACTTCATCAAAACACAATATCCTAGTGAGAGATAGTCTAACCAGCTAGTTCAGTCCATCAATGAATTACGAGCTTTATTTCCAACCCATCTAATGATCCAACTAGGATAGAATCATACTTACTCACTAGTTCAGTCCAACCAGAGAGGATGTGGATTTATAGAAGAGATTCACAAGCTATATCAAAATAAAGTAAAGTAATTCAGATTTGTGAAATCTTTTATATGTTCAAGTATTTTATAAAAGATAGCCAATAACAACAAGAAGAATACTTGAAACATACTTTTATTAGAATGCAATTTTTGAAAGCATACTAATCTTTAAGAACTCACTTTTCAACCCAAAAATAATATGCAATGCAAAACAGGGGAAGGTGAGAACACGAACCTGTAGAAAAATATTCTGCTTGATGTGGTTGACCATCAACAGTCACCACTTGTGTAGTAGCTTGTTTCTTATCCAATAACAAAGGTTTATACACTTCATTCAATATTGACAAAGAAACAAGATTACAAACACAAAATATACACACATGTAAAAAAAAATTGACAATACAATGACATGTTGTAAAGTATAATACTTAGTAGATAGAATGACATGTTCAAATACAATAAAAACTTCTCTACAAGTACATACTACGAATACTAGAATGTATACCAAACAATTATAATGTAAACTAGTTGAACACTCACTCAACTACCCAAATAATATAAGCATTCAAAATAAGGGAAGAAGTGAGAACAACAACAATCAAGTAAATGTACGACCACTACCACTAACCAATAAATATTTAGAAGACTTACTGGTATTATGTGTAGTGAGAGTTTCAAGACTTGCCAAGTCACTTTTTCTTATCCATATGGCCTTGAGTTTCTTGAATGTCTTCATATGATTCAAGTCTAAATGAGTAGATTTGGTTGTCTCAAACACAACCTTTTTGGTCTTGTTACTCTTCTTTTTCTTTGAATAAGATTTTGATTTAAAAGAATACGCACCTTGTTTGTTGTTCTTTAGCTTTCCAATCTCCAGCCAATGCTTGAGCCTTGTCACTCAAAGACTTGATTCTTTTTAAAAGATCTTGATTGACATTATGAGACTTTTTATAATCTTTTAAAAAGAATTTGCATTTGTTCTTCAAATGTCCCTTATAACCACAATAAGAGCACATATGAACAGTTGCTGGTTTTGGTTGAGGTCGAAAAACTTGAACTGAAAAGATCTTTTAGGCTTGAGGCTCTTTGGCTTTCACAACTTTGGATCCTTGTGTTGGATTAGAACTAGTAGAAGCTTCGTATCCCAAACCTCTCTTATCTCCTGCATAATTTGCTGTAATTAATATGTTAGAAAGTTTGTTAGAGCCAACATTAAATTTCTCAAGCATACTGTTAGACAAAGTAAAATCTCTTTTTGATGTAGTGAGTGCAGACTCAAGAGATTTAATCTTGTCAATGGTTTTTCCATGTTCTAACTCAAGAATTTTTAACTTGTTAAGAAGCCCAACAACTTCTTCATCAAGTTTCATTTCATTGTGTGTAGCTTTCTCCAATTTGAGTGTTATGCTATCCTTTTCATTTGTAAGAAGTGACAACTTCTCTTTTAGGACTTTGTTTTCCTTGGATAGCTCCACACTCTTTTTTAGTAATTCAACACACAATTCTTCTAGATCTATATCTTTATCACTCTGTTCATCATCACTTGATGATTCATTGGATTCAACTGGTATTTCATTAAAATGATCTTTTGGAGATAAAGATGTAGTCATGGCCTTTAAATCTTCATCCTTGAACAACTTGATTCAGAGAAAGAATCAGAATCATCAAGCATGTCTTTCATTACTTTCTTGGTTATGGCCGGAAACTTGTTTGGACATTCATTGGCCATATGTCCAAAACCATGATATTTGAAGCATTGAGTTTCAGTTAACTTCCTTCTCTTATATGGCTTGTCGAAATTCTTCATTTTGTCATGTGGCCTAAACTTGGAAGATGAACCAAACTTTGGTCTTTGGTATTTCTCCTTTTTGTTTTTCAAGAACTTCTTGAATTTCTTTGTGAGATGAGCAACTTCGTCATCACTTGAGAGTTCAGTTTCTTCCTTTTCTGTAGTTTTTAAGGCTGCAAAAGCAATGCCTTTAGATTTTTTTGTTGAACAAAAACCAGCCTAAAAAATTCTCAAATTCCCTGCAAGTTCTTCAGGGAGAATAGCAGCAATATCTTTACTCTCCTCGATAGCCGTAACTTTGGCTTGAAATCTCTCGGGAAGAGATCTCATAACCTTACGAACTATTTTGGAGTTAGAAATAACTTCACCCAATGCAAAGGAGTTATTGACAATATCATTCAACTTGGCATAAAATTCATCAAAAGATTCATTGTCATCCATTTTAATGGTTTCAAATTGGGTGGTTAACATTTGAAGCTTTGCTATTTTTACAGTCCTAGTACCTTTGTGGGTTACCATTAAGATGTCCCATGCCTCCTTTGCTACTTTACAATTAGATATGCGACGAAATTCGTCAGCCGTTACACTTGCTATTTTTAGTAGCAGCCTCACTATCTATGGCATCCCATTGTTCTTCTGGTTTGGGAACTTCTGTAGAATTGTCTCTAGTTCCTACCATCATAGTAGGTGGAGACCAAGCAACCTCTATAGTTCTTCAAACTCTTTAGTCTATAGACTTTAAGAAAGCTCTCATCTTAGCTTTCTAATAAGGATAGTTACTTCCATTAAATAATGGAGGTCTATTTACTGTACTACCCTCTCTTTGTTATTTCATAAGTCACAACAAGGATTACACTTAGGTTGTTAAACCCTACAAGTGAACCCGCTCTGATACCAATTGAAAGTCTAAATGCGCCCTACTGTTAATGAATTAACCATATGTCAATGTGACTAATGGTTAAAGATTATACAATCACCTAATAAAAATTACTAATGTGATAAACAGTAAAACAATAATCTTTTAATAAGGAGATTGACTTATTTGATTCTTAATGTGCGGAATTAAGAACAAGAATCGAATATTTCAATCTCACAAGTATGAAAATATGCACAAGAGATTTTGTTAACGAGGAAACCCAAAGTGGGAAAAACCCCGGGACCTAGTCCAGCAAAAATCTACTAAAAGTTATTGAAAACTTACAACCCGATTTACCACTCGATAGACACGACTTACGACTCTCTCTATGCTCCGATCAGCTACGGTGTACAGTTCTTCTACAAATTTGAACCCCACGAATTTGCCTCTTAGTTGATTATCAATTCTCACGCATACAACTTGGAGTCCACTAAGCCAACGTGAATGAGCTACGCATATAATCCGAATCCAAGAACCAACACCTCCACAAAATGATGCGTCTCTAACTTGAACTCCACAAGTCCTGCACCTTGAACCAATACTCGACTCCACGAGTATTTCACCATGAACTTAAATCTTCAAGCTCAACCACCGAAAATCTACCGGCAACAAAACTCATGTTTTGATTTAAAATGGGAATGATTAAACCATGTACAACAAGCTTGGAAGCTAAAGGTTTAGAGTTGAAACTCTCCAAGAACTTGTTGTTGAATAGGGTGAATGGTTGATTTGAACATGAATGAATCAAACCTATTTATAATGGTGATTCTCAGATCTAGATCTAAAATGCACCAGTGTAACATCTAAGACACACCATTTGCAATGAGTATGTTCTTGGATCTAATCCATGACAGCCTCATTTTACTAGGAAGAGCTCCCCACTAACCCCTGTAATCACTTATGACCTAATAAGGTCGAACATGGGGTTTAATAGAAAAAAATATCCAAAAAGAGAACTTTTTCGTGAAGATCTGGGCGATGCTTTTGAAAGCAGCAAGTTGCTTTCGAAAGCAGCAAGGGTGCTTTCGAAAGCAAGAAGCCTAATTTCGAAATCAAAGTCATCTGGAGACACCAAAACAGTTTGCTTTCGAAAGCACTAAGTTCCTTTCGAAAGCAAAGTAGCCTGTCAGCTTTCAGCACACTTTGCTTTCGAAAGCACTAAGTTGCTTTCGAAAACAAAATAGCCTGACAGCATTCAACACACTTTGCTTTCGAAAGCAGTACCTTTGGTCACAGCACGTTTGGTCACACTAATCCTTAAAACTTTGGCATTCTGACAGCATTCTTTCAAATATTAATTTTAAGGGGTTTCGATATCTTTTACCATTCCGTACTTTCTCATATAATCCAAGTTGATCTAACCACCTATGGTATTAAGTTTCTAAGTCACTTACTATCCTAAAATGAGTTCCGATAGTGAGTTGAGCTTCTTGGAGTCTTTTCTTCGCAGTGAACTGAACCACGACTCACTAACTCTAACTCAAGTTACATTGACTTTCTTGAGTTAACTTTGACACAAAATTTGATAAATATTACATGAGAGAACTCATTGACCTAACACCCTTTTCCACTTATGTGACAGCATCAAATATAAATTCACATCATTGGGAAACACATAAAAATTTACACCAAACCTCATATACATGCATTCCATTTTTCCCCTATCGATACACCTTAGTGTTAGATGGCATTCAATGCTCCACTACGATCTGCCATGCTTTTTAAACTTTGTGACAGCAACATTTCATGGCTCATATCATCATAAAAATGTGACCAAAACATTCCCAAAATATATATACATAATCCACAACACAACATGATCATCATTGCATATTAACTTGCATAAATCATCAATAAATCATGTTGAAACAGCCTATGCAATGCTTAATGATAAGCATACAACAACACATTTGAAAATGTATAAGCATTCAACATCGGTTTATAACCAGAAAAGCCTGGTCTTTTTGACAACTTATTATATTTTCGATTTTTAAATATTACGGCTGTTACGGGTGCCACCCACGATCGTGAGATCTTCTTCCGTAGGGAACCCATCATGGGGTATCGCCATAAGGCCGCCTAAAAGGCACAAATCATTTAGATTCAAAATATTTCTCCTGTTTCTTGTTACATGTTTTTCTTATTTCACAAGTGATCATGCACTCAACGTGTATTTTCTATACATAAACATATAACACGCATGCAAATCATCATTTGATATAGACATGCATCACCATATGATAAATGGCTAGAATCATTACACATCATCTTCATATTAACATGCTATATACAAAATATTCAGGTCCATTAAACCAAACAACCACATCAATATCGATTCAACGTTATCCACATCATCATGGTATTAAATTACGAATTCAAGTTCATTCAAAAAATATATCCACATCAAGGTCGATTTTGATCTTATGCACTTCAATATGTAATCTAAGTAAGCTATCGAATCTATGAGAATACATGACCACATCAAGATCGATTTACAACAAAACAATATAGTGAACATGAAATCATAAGATTATTATGAAGGTTACACTATATAATCTTAAACACTCATCCTCCTACCTTAACTGCGATCTAATTAGAGTAAGGATGATGATCTCTTCTTCCTTTCTTCTCTTTGGTTATCCTTCTTCCTCACTTCTTCCTTAGCTTAGGTTTAATGGAGAATATTGGTGTGTGAAGTGGAGAGATAATTTTAAGGGGAAGGGGAGAAATCGGCTAGCTTTTGTGTTTTTTTTTTGTTTCAACCAAATGGAGAGAATTAGAGAAAGGGAGGGTAGAGATCGACTTGGGCAGCCCATCTCTCTCTCTCTCCCCAAATTAAAATCTACACTATCTCACCTTCCTTTCTAAAATTCCATCCAACTTTGGTATTTTTTTCCTCCATTCAAAATATTATGCTATAGTGTATAACATGATCATAACATTTTGATGCTCAAGGTTATCTAGAACTTGACACTTGTCCATAAAAATGGATCCTAAGGTTAGTATTTTCACCATGAGTTTAATTCCAACTTGGTGAACAAATCTTTCTAATTTTGGTGTCATCTATGCATAATAGGTAAGTTTTTAAAAATTTAATGGCATAACCTATATTTGGTTTTATCCTCCCTTGTATAGATCGACTATGATATATATA